>JANSTX010013444.1:0-17864 GCA_027564355.1 Penthetria funebris
TGACGCGAGCTAATGAGTTATTTGTATTGCCGCCCATGTTCGGCAATCTGACAATTTGGCTGTGGTTATTGAATGGTTATTGAATGGTCTTAAACTGTATCTCATCAACTGGTTTATCAAATTGTTCAGATTGTGTGTTTAGTATCCGTCTGGCTATCCGATACGAAAGATCCAATTACAAGATTGCATATATGCGTTTGATATTGGTGGTGTAAATCTGGAGACGATGTCTCAACCCAAACAATAAATACAATTTATCCTTTTTGCTAGAAAAAGAAAAACATAAATTCTGATAACATCTAAGCTATTCAATAGAGGGCATAAGTTTAAATTCTATTTATAAATTTGGAGGTATTATACCTGCTATTGGATTAGTTTCCCTGGAGATAGATAAAAAATGGGGATGTAATAGGTGAAGCCATTGGAATAGTTTCCCTGGAGAGAGATAAAACATCGTCCAATTCAGTTTGACATTGTGCAAATATGCAATAATATGTCAAACTGAAGATATGCGATATTAATATGCATGAATATATGAATTTTAAAATTAGAATTTCAAACAAAAGAACAACAATATTCTCCGAACGAAAAATTTTTTCTCGGTATATGCTTACTTACAAAGTAATAAAGCCAACATTCTTGCAATGAACGAGACCCAACTCGCTACTGATTATGATCAACAATTTCAATAACCAAATTACACGCTTCTTAGCAATTTCACAGACATCCGAGATAATGTGCGCTTTGAGAGATTACTTTATCTTGAGAGCGCAAGTATTCCTGACTTCAATACTATGTGGATAAGGGTTTATTTGTCTTGTCACGTGATTTATATTTATTTCCTTCATAGGTGTCCCAATTTAAGTGACTTCGTGACAATCAATATGTTTGATAAAATAAGGTATATATTATATGTCTGTCACCAGATGCTGTGATTATTATCGCTGGTGATTTTAATGTGCATAATATTTCTTGGCTTGTACATTCTGGTGTTACCGATAGTCCTGATTTCTAATAATTGGTTGTCATTCCTATACCCTATACGTATACAGTGTCCATCATAGTACATATAGATTTGATTTATTTTTGACTTTTCATCGGGATAAATACTATGTGTATGTTGGGGCACCTATTGGCAATTTTGATCAATGTCTTAACACGAAATCTTTTCCGTACATGTTGCTATTACAGCCAACAGTTCGTACGCCGTAAAGAACAGCATGGCATTACGAGGGTGCTGAATGGGATGGTTTTCAAAAATTATATCGTGCTATTAGATGGTTGAAGTTTCTTCAATCTGTTGACCTGGATCGGGTTATTGAAATATTTTTCTTTGTGTTTTTCTTTGAAATGTGTAATTATATATTTCAAACTGGATTAAATCGATTAATATAGGTATTCAAAATATTGATTCGATAAAAAATGCATAGATGCAGTAAGAAATAAAAGGTGACATATTCGTTATACAGAAATGACCTTGTCCTAAGGGAAACATATGTTTGAGCTCAGGACACATGTGATGAAGTCTCTTCGAGCAAGCTAGATTTCCTTTCAAATGTCAATTGTAGCAAAAAATATTGGCTACTACTCGAAAAAAGGTCAGTAAAAGTTTTTGGTCATTTGTCGACACTGCGTATAAGCAGCTTTACAAAATCTTCCATTCCGATGTCAATCCTATTAAAAGTTCAAAGGACTAATTTATTAGCTGCCATGTATTCAAATAACTCAACAACTGGACAATCCAAATGCTATGCTGCCATCTGCACCCAACGTGGAATACAACATGAGGTCGCTTGTCAGTCAAAAGAATTCGAATATTAACAAGGCACCTGTTCCGAATGGTATTCCGGTCATAGTTCTGAGTAACTGTGCAGCATCATTGTCGCTGTCATTTCGCTACATTTATATGTTATCACTGTAATCTGAAACGTTTGCAACCTGTAAAGTTGTAAATATTCAACCTACTTCTAAAAAGATAACTAAAATCGGACTCATCCAATTATAGACTTGCTCTGTTGATTATACATTAGGTCGTAGGATATTTGCAAGAAATTAAGCAGTTTTTTTTTTTTTTTAATTTTAAGAGATAGTAAGTGTGCTATTCTTGTGCTTCGTGAGAAAGTGATATTTTACACATAACAATTTCTATTGATTCATCGATCATTCTTTTTACAATATTACTACAAGCAGGCAATATAATTTATTTGGCCACATAATAAGGTTTTAGTTTAAGGGCAAGTAATTCAGTCATTTTATAATAAGCAATGTCTAAACCCTCTCAAACACACTACACTTATATTCCAAAACCATTAAATTTATGGAACTATTGTTATTTTTATCTATTCGAAGAATGATTATTGAGTGACGAGTTAAATGAAAGCGTGACGAAAATTGTTAAAAAAATGTGCACACCTACGCAGAAAGTGTAGTTAAAAAGTACTTTCAAAGGACTTCTTCTTCAAACAACTGATTTTATTGTTGGTTTACAAGCAATGTTTTATAATTTGTACATTATAATGAAGATTTTAATTTTAATTTTCGCTTATAATATTCTTTGTCAAGAAATTCATTCAAAATGGTGAAATAACTTTGCATTGATTAAATTAACATTTGTAGCAGGTAGTTATCTCGTATAAACGCATTTTAATAAAACTACTAAATTAGGCGCTTAATTCTTGGTTATGGACTGAAGAATTGCTGAGATGCGTATGTTTTGTAGACAAATTTTTCTATCAGACAGCCACGCAATATAAGAGATATTAAAATTTCTTTGACACACAATTTCATTATATGTATACTAAACTTTATTTATTATGTAAATAACGTCATTTCTACCGGATATGTCACAACTCCACAAAGTATTGTTATTCACTTATCCATTTTAGAACAACTATAATAGTATACATAACTTGATACATATATTGTTTGGACTAAAACCAGAACTTCATATGCATTTGTTCAATTTACTTGTTTAACGTTCCCTAAGTATGGACATTCGCAGTAGTGGCACACTAAAAAAATCTCGCAGCACACAAAAGCGCCGTGTCACTTGAAAATCACTAAATTTAAAGTAATCATCCAATTCGCTGCTGTATACATACATTGTTTTAAAATCTTATTCTAAATTGGTAAACTTCTTCAAGAGATTCCAACCACCCTTTACCGAATTCCACAATTTACTTAGTAGTGATTGAAAATGTATGCAATTTAACTAAATTGAGTATTTAATTGAAAGAAAAATAAAAAAGGAATAATTGCAAAAAAAATTATACAAATATAAATGAGAAAAATGGCCGACCTTGAATGTTTCATCAGCTAAATTTTAATTTATAGCCTACATAATATTTTTTAAGACAAAATTAAAGATGAAAAAATAATCATCATTTTCAATTAAATGCACATTTTTTGTGATAAGAGCTATCAAATTATTTCATTTGTTATATTTTTTGTGCAGAGTGTAGTGCGCTATTTATGGGCGAATAAAATTTTGTTTAATGGAAACCAATAAAGTAGAAATAATTGCAACAAGAAAAAAAGAAACTGTCGATTGAGAAAAGTAGTATTTAACAAAATATATCCTTTTGTGTGTGTGTAATTGTTTCTGCATTTAATTTAACTGCAACTAAATTGCATACATTTCAAAAATCATCAAATTACAATTACCATCACATCATAAAAAAATTAGTTATATGAGTATAAATGCAACGTTATTATGTGTCAATAAAATAAAAGTGCATTTTTTTTTACTTCATATCGATCAGTGTAAGTGAATTTAACAAAAAAAAAAAATAAATAAAAATAAATAAATAAAAGGTCAGCATACCAAAGTTCATTCCAATAAAAAATAAAAGTGTCATTTTCAGTGTCGTATAAATTAATTGTGTTTTTATTATAAAAAAATCACCAGTGAATTTTTGTCATTTTTTTGTTTTAAATAATAAAAAGAAAATTTGCATCGAAATTGCAATAATTATAATTAAAATTGCATTGTCAACAAGATTACAATTTATTTTAGTTAAATTGTATGTAAAATATTTAAATAAATAATAATAAATAAATTGGTGATTTTAGCTGAATTTGCACTGATTTTGAGAAACTGATAAAATAGCCAATTGCATCAAAATAAAGTAGGTGAGTTATGATTTAATTTAAAATTTATATAACCGAGAGATTGAAATTTGAAAGGTCAACTAACTAATTTATTGATGCGATTCTCAAATAATCCAAAACGTTCTACTGATCTGTTGATCTGATTTAATCATTTTTGCAAATTTTTGCATGTACCTCCATGTGGTTTTACTTAAAATTTGTTAAGAATTTGTCAGCATTTATGCATTTAGCTAGTGACTGATTAAAAACTTCGAAAGTGTATCACTAAATTTAGTCGATATGTTCTTAAATTGTTAAATGTTCTTAAATTTCATTTAATAGAATCAACCATTCGTAACGTCAACTTACATTTGCATGCACTACGTAACAAGTTCCACACCATTTTACTTTGCATAAACTGCAAACCAAATTGTCAAGCGAAATGACGAATTGTGGAACATGATTATTTACTTATTTCGCTTTCTCATTATTTCGCTCATGTATGCACAAGTGAAATAAGAATTGAATATTTATATATATATATATATATTACCATAATTATTAATATTAACTTATTAATTTAATGGGGAGTTCAATTGAAAACATATTAGTGATTGAATACTGTTCTAAAGTTCGAATGATTTTACTGCAGATTTTAAAGCAATTTTATATCGGAATATAATTCTATATTAGGATCTGACAGTTTCAATAATTGCAACAAATTCAATTTATTGAAGACATGTATACCACCAATTTATCATAATATATACAGTAATTTGCAGCATCTGTAACATACTCACAAACAATTTTATACAATTTATATGTAGATTAATGAATTAAATTATATTTTGCCGTTGAACTGTACTAAATAAGACGTATAGAGTGATTGAAAATTATTAGATAGTTTCTACCATTTATGTGAATATGATGAAAGTTTGCAATATAATCATTTTTGTAATCAGTTTTGCAAGTATAGTGCAGTGTGCTGGACAGTTTTCCAATTGCGCTATTAAATAATTTGTTAATGTCTAAATCCGTTTAAATTGTTTAGAACTATGCACTTAATAATTCCAAATGGTGGACACCGGTAACGTAGTTTGATATTAACATTGGCGTTCAATTACGAATTAAAATCCAACTCCACCAACCTAGACAACTGTGGGTTTGCATCTCGTAACAATAATTCAGATTTACGCGCATCTACACAGCAGTCATCGCCTGATAATAAGGAGACTTTTCATAGACAACTTTTACATTACCTTGTTGAGATTAAGCGATCAGATATTGTCATATGCACGAGTAACGCTAATGCAAAGGTTGACTTGAACAACATGGGCTGGGAGTATGTTATGGGTACAAACGGTGATGTGATAAGAACAATAATGGAGTAATTTTTGCGGAAATGTGCAGAAATCATAACCTTATATATACAAAGAAACTTGGATTTCACTCGGATATAAAACAGAGATGTAATCTATTGCCATTATTGTTCCTGCGTCTTGGACTGGTTTATGTTCAAGATAAACTCTGCACTGCATGATTTCAGATGGTATATACTTGAAGATCTTGTTCATACCTTTTACTATAGTGATCTTTCTGCTGGTTTGCTAGTTTCTCTAGATATTAACGAACGATAAACTTTGTCTTAATATATTTATCGTAGATTAAATTTACAAAAACATTAATTTTTCGTTAATTCAACTCAAAATTCCATTTTTAACATTGTATTCATTAACTTGCACCAATATAGTGACAGAAACTAGGGTCTATAATTTTGGATCATCGAGAATTGAATGTTAATTGTAATTATCGTTAACTATCATAAAATGTTAATTATTACTTTAAATTTGCTTCGAAAACTAAATTACTGATAAGAAAATTCATGAGATATACTCGATCGATTTTTTGTTATATCGATTTATAAAAATATTAAATAAATTATAATCTTCAATTAATTGTTATAATTGACAATAATTTTTTTTTTATCAATAATATCAACATAGTCTAGCGCCACCACTTCAAATTTAATTGATAAAATGCGTTTATTAATTTCTATCCAATAACAATAAAATATCAAGAGTTTTGTTTAATATAACCATATTGTGTCGTCGATACATTTTAATATTTATGATAGGGGCTTAATAATTAAAATAATATCCTTGCATAATAATACATCATATTAAACTCTTGACGAATGTCATAGGTTATCATAATTCAGATAATAATCAAAATTGAGATTATACTACACAGTCAATGCATGCCGTCAAGCGACAATAATCATTTTAATCTCATAGAATTTCAAATAAATTGTTCATAGCAATAATAGGGTGCTCTACACTGGCATAATAGATTAATTTTTATTATCCTATTATCCAGACCAAATCTTAAACCTTAACTCAAATTCACGTCAAGAAGATAATTTATTTGGAAAACATTTTGCAAACATACACAGACAAGATATAAACATTGGTGATTCTTACATACATCATGCATTTATCAAATAATAAACGCTGAATTCGAGGTCCAATGCAATTTACTGTTACTGATCTAGACATCAATGTGCGTCAATGCATCCATGTACATCGACTGTAGGTATGGCTATTGTTACATAATCATCGACTGTAGCTATGGCTATTGTTACGAGGGTAGATTGATAATGCATTGAAATAACGCCATCTATGCGTCACTAACAACAACTTATGTTGAGAAGTATTTTCTTTTAAACGAAAGCTGTCAAATTTTTATGACATTTGATTGAATAGTCTCTTACTTTTGATATTTTTAAAATATGAAAACCATAAGGAATGGTCATAACTAGCAGTAATAACCATACGTATTTGCTTACCATTTTCTTGTTTTATAAATAGCCTTAGCTGTAGTCGATGGTTTCCTTGCGGCTGTAATTGAACATTATTGATTTGCTTGCATCTATCCATAAACATGAAAGCTTACACCAATGGCATCGAACCTTTGACATTCTGTTTTGGAAGTTTTAAAAAGAAATCATAGCACTACATTGCTGACCTCCTACTTGACATAAAAAAAAACATATTACATAATCAAATGAAAATTACATAATTAGTCCATTAAGAAACTGATAGAAGATTATTTTTCCAATATAATTGTAATCGTGTTGCGATTATCTTCCAGATGTTATTTTATCTCTTTAATTTTATGCAATTTAAAATGTTTATACATATATGTAAAATGTTTATTGATTAAATTATATGTAGTTAATTAAATAGATTATTTTCCTGCCATAGATTTTCTGTTAAATTTAAATATACAATTGGCATTGGTATTGAGATTTAATTAATAAAATACATAGAAACAAGTACATAATTAAGTTGATGTTAGATGTTATAAGCCTCTTAAATTCATCGAAAATAATGTAAATTTTGCATTCACGCACAATATTCTCCATTGCCGCCTCTCAATCTGCAACTAATTAAAATACGCAATTTTGTGTTAAATTCAAATCTGTGCTACTTTTACTAATTATAGTTTTGCCAAATCTTAAATTAGAAATTTATATTATATTTGTAATATAATTACAATTTGCAATTAAAGTCTAAATAGCGTGTGGAAATAAATTATGGTAATTCTTTGGATTTTGCATTTTAAGATTATCGTCAATCCACACAACATGCGCAGAGTGCATTGGAATTAAATAGGCGAATAACTATTTACATATAATTGATCTCAATATGGATAGTTCCGTATGATACATTACACTGTATAATTCTGGAACTCTATTGATGATGCCACAAGATATGAAGTTAATACTTAACATCTTTTCGATTTTCCTATAATATTTTGACATACATAATAATATTTTAACATACAGATTTATTATTAATTCATGAATTAGATGCAATTTCAATCCGTCAACGTCACCAAATGAACTTAAATCGAGAAATACGATGACAACTGGAGTGGTCGACTAGATATTCTTTTGCTAAGTGAAATTGAATGTAAGAAAAGAAAAAATGGACTATATCCTTTGGAGAATTCCATTTGTTTTTTTAGGATGGATAACAGCAGTGGAGATGGTATGTTGCTAAGTGTCTTTGCAAAGATGAGTCTTGTCGACTGGAAGCCGACATCAGATTGTAGTAAGATTCAAGCAATTATAATCTTGTGATTGGTGGTACTATATAACATAAAGAAACTTTCATTTTACCTGAAGCGTGTGCTATGCTTCAAATAGATCTGACTATTAGCGCAAAAAACAGCAAATATTTTTTTGTGGTTATTTTTAATGAACATTTAATAGCAATAGCAAGCAAAAAGATAACCTAAAACTGCATAAATATAAAACTTCATGGTTTATTTTTTAAAAATTAAAGTCATTTTTTAGTGAGTGGATACCCTTTAATGTTCATCAACATAAGCATAAAATATGTGGCTTTAATATATTTTATAAATAATGGGCATATTATCTGGACTGAAATATTTCTAATAATGTTGCGCCGTTGTTAGAAACATTTCAAACCAATGAGATGAAGAAGTAAAGCAATAATTCACAAGCGATTTGACGAATCGTTCAGCATATGACAGCCATTGACAAGATTGGATGACATTCGTTTCAAAATTGTAATAAGTTGGTGGGGGCCTTCTTGGTTTCGTTATTTATAATAGGAAAGAATTGATTAATGATGACACGTAGAATCTAAAAATACAGAGGAGAATCATCAAAATTGCAATTAACAATAGTAATGCGATGGACCAACAGAATCTATCGACACAACATGGCCAACTGAACAAGTTAGTAAAAGTTTACAGTGGAATAGTCGTTTTTTGTAAATACTACTATTCGGGTTCACCACACTGCACATTCAAACAATATGAAGAAAACTCGCCGTATGACAAGTAATCTAATCGAAAAGTGCTTTAGAATTGAATGTTCAATTCAATCAATGCACGGTTTGTTGATCTCAAATGAGATTCAATAAATGGAATATGGACCAAGTACTTTCACAAGGTCCGAATTTCAAGTTGCTCAGAATCCGAATGACCACCGGTCTGCGGTCATTCGGATTCAAGACAAATCTGCTCCAAGTCGTCACAAATTATAATTCCGCATTAAAACACCTATAGGACTGTGGTTATTTCTAACAGCGGTGATAAAATATCACTCGAAATGTTGAAGAAGCATCAATATTGAATCTCATATTATTATCGAAGTGTCAATATCATATGATATTCCAAACTTGTGGAAAGAGGGTTAATAATTATTTGTCGATTTTCAGTAGGTATTCGATAGTATTGATTATGGTAAGATGTAAATAATTCTAAAAAATTATGGAATACCATCTAAAGTAATTGTGATATTTTTTATGCAAATTCAGGTATAAAATAGGAATGTATACTGGTACCTCTATTGTTCCAGTTGACTTGGATTATATATTGGATATTTGTGATAGATCAAGTTAAATTCAATGAAACCTAAACAATTAAACCGTCATTTTGTAATTGAATAGATATATGTAAGTGTAGTCTAAGCTCTGAATTTAATCTAATGATCTATCGTGTGTAAGACTTGTTGATGGTACAAGAGTAGTTAGTTTGGAAATTAAATTAGAAAGTCAGTGGTGATTTACGCTCACGTTAGCCTCATATAAAATTTGATTATAAAAATCAAATTCTAGGAAACTCTATTAAAATCAATTCATTGGTTTAGTTTTAATTTAAATTTAAATTTTTAATAAATGTTTTTACTTTCCAATACATTGAATTGGAAAGTAAAACAAGAAACTACGTTAATGAAATATTTTCTAGACAAATTGACAACAGGAACATTAAAATCAATTTTTTTTAGCAGTGTCAAATTCTTTAACATTTAATAACATAAAATACCTTTCGTACGTACATTTTGTTGACATTTTTTTCCCGCAGATCAATTCAGATGATTCATTCAAGATTTGAAAGTTTTATAACATTTTCTAAATTTGTAATTAACAGAAAGTGGTTATAACAACCGAAGAAGCCATAATTTTATTAAGTCTTTCATATTCACGCTTGGTGATTACAATTGGAATCTCGTATGGCAAAACAATTTTTATTAAATCATGTTCCACATTCCACTTCGTCACAACTATGGCTTTCATACTCGCCAGAATTAAACACCATGCATTTTGACATTAACTGCATATGGTACATAATTGCATCTATAATGTGTTAACAGAAGAATTTGTGTGGGAACATTAAGTTCAACGCCTCGTCGGAAATATTAATTAAGAGTCTCACAATCGTGTAGTATGCAATGTGCTTATTGAAAAATTTCATGGCATCAACTGTAGAAGAAACAAGTATTTTGTATTGAATAATTAATAATTAATTTGCATTTCGAATGAATGGATTCAGGCAAATGTCCGAATCATGACCTAAAATGGTTCTAAAATGGACCTATACAATTGAAAGATTTTGGAAAAAACTATCTACTTTTATTTCACAGTACATTCGGTTTCTAACAAGATTACAAGTTTACATATATGTTTGATATTATATCTCAAAGCCTTTTTACATGTTTGTGAATGTGGCGCGATATTCATCCTGATTTGAAGAAAGAATTGCAATATACTTTGAATAATATTTTGAAAATATGAACTGCTCCTTTAACAAAGATTTGAATTTATTTTCAGATTGATGCATTGCCTGTAAAAAGACTATATAAATAAGACAGTATTGTGTTTTCTATGCACATCAATACGAAACTAAAATGGAATGATCACATTTTGAAAGTGGCAATAAATGGTGCAAGAACTGCTTACTCCACTCTATAGTTAGTAATTGTCCTACAAAATTTGCTAGTATAAGAGAGCCCAATAATTCTCCATCCTCTAAATGGGGCATTTTAATATGTCTGTGTGTATCTTACTGAAGCCCACTACTCTGCTACTGCAGCCCAATTTTCTTCTTTCGCTTAACGTGCACAAAGACACGACATTTACCTATAACTGCCATCGATATGTGCTCCATTAAATTCAGTTTATCAGAAAAAACTTAAATATATTTATGCAATTTTATTCCAAAATACTTAGTTAAAAATCCAAATAATTCTAAAATTTTCATATGGTAAGCAGTAAGTATACACTAATCGATTATATCATTATGTAAACAATATTAATCACAAGTTTACATAACATAATATAATATCTCGATCAGTAAATAACATATACATAAGATATGTTATGTACACATAAAATTGAGCAAAACTTAAAAAGAAAGAACCTTTTGAACTTTTAAAGAATTTTAAAAAAAAAAAACGTCAGATTTTTATTTTTTTTTTCAAATGACACAAATGTGTGAATTATATTTTACATATTTATTAAAAGTGATATTACTTGAATTTTGTGTACATAGAAATAAAGTATGTACATGTTGACCGAATTGGCCGTATAAATGGTTGAGCCAATTATTTTAGGCATTGGAATATTCGTGATATTTCTGACACTGGGCATTAAAGGTAAATAGAGAGGAAGAGCTCAAAGAGTATTTGCATATCGTCACGATATTTGAAACATAAAATTTTATTTATTAATTGACAAACTGAATATTGTTTGATGGAGTAACTGCAACTGCTGACGTATTGATAAAATGACAAAATAACGATGTATCTGATTGGCTTAATTATTGATGAATTCACGAACTATCGGACTGCGATAGAATGACAAACTGTCAATCGGCTGACGAACTAACTTACTTATTGGCCAACTGGTAAACTAGCTAATGCACTGATTGACTGACTCACCGACTGACAGATGGAATAATAAACTAAATCACGTCATATACTGACGTACATATGATGAATATGTAATTTGATCACGGAAACTATGATTTACATAGCATTTTGTTATGTCCGTTCACATTAAGGTTATCATCACAAATGTTTCTTTGTTTCTTTTTGAATGTTCATCATGTGATTGATAAATTTGAGAAATTCCTATTCAGAGCTGTATAAAGTTTCACTCGAAACTTTAAATAAAAAATTCCACTAAGGTTAGCAAAGTTTTACGTAAAGTGTGTAGTGTGTACTGTAAACTTTAAATAAACCTCGAAGCAAAGGCTATATTTCTTAATAAAAATAATTATGTAGTAAAAGCATACAAATACTAGGTTTTATGCTGCTTAATGTTGCTTATCCTTAACCTGATTTTGAGGATTCAATGGGTTTTGTTTTGAGGTTAATTCTATTGTTATTTATTTTTTATAAACATTATAAAATTTATAGCTTTACAAATGCACTTTATTAAAAAAGCTACAGTTTAGACCTTTATGATCAAATTATCATGATATAGAGGAATCAGACAATATAAATAGTTAAAATAATGAAAATATTTTGAAAAAAAAAATATGAAGTCTTCAATAGATGTTGGTACAAAACATTGATTTCAAATTTAATGCTCATATTAAATAAACGTCATAAACGTCACTTACAACCTCATAAACGTCACTTACAACGTCATAAACGTCACTTACAAGACTTGACACTTGGTGCTGAAAGAGATGAAAAAGTTCTGCATGTAACAGACTTGACAAATTTTTGATACGCTGGTAGTCGCTATAAATTTCTTAAATCTAAAATTTCGTATCTTTAAAACTATCTGCTAATACCATTGTATGACTGCGAAATTTAAAAGGCGACAAATGACGTCGTGTCATAAATTGAAGTTCTCCTCAATAGGTGGCTATCAGGCACATATTCTAAATTTTCTGACCAAATATACAATAATTAATGAGAATTTGTAGATACGGGCAGATCTGGAGGCGATAAGGAAAAGAATTGTCAACAAAAGAAATGTTATATCACGTTAGGCGACCGAAATGTAACAGTAAACTCGACAGTGTTAGTGGATGTAATGTGAGGTGAAAGTGCTGGCCATAGAGATCGTAAATACTACCTCTATCATTGACTCGTGACAAACAATCAATCCGATTACATCCATTGATAATTCAACATTTTAACCATGCATTTATTTTTGTTCCAAATATATTTATTATTTGTGTGTGGCGGACACATAAATAATTCAAAATTTTTATCAACAATTTGAGCAAAATTTTAAGTGCATATATCCATAAATCAAATCTATTAAAAATAATAATATTTTGTAATAATAATTAAATAAAATAGTAAGAGAAAAATTAAATATTCAATCTCCTCTCTATACGACTATATAACCACTAAATTATTATAATGATATGCAACATTGAGTGGGCTCTGGAAAAAAAAATGTGTTTGTGGGTGCTGATAATGTAATTATAAAGTCAAATGATATACGGTGTTCATTTTAATTCTCGACACCATCCATATTTCTTCTTATTATTGTTTATTTATTTTTCGTAGTTTTGTGTTAATAGTTTCTTTAACAGTTTTAACAACAAAAAATAAAAATAAAAAACAACAACCTCTACCAAAGAAATTCAATCGTTAATTCAAAGTGTATAGTAAAATCTATTAGCTAAAATCGAGTCTTAATATCGATTCAAATTTTAAGACTGGTTTTTAATATTCATGCATTTTTACTTTTGCAAATTTAAATTATCAAATCGCCATATATTTATGTAAATTCGTTAAGTTTTATAATAATCTATCTAATTTATTATTGATTATGTTATGAAATTAATTATACACCGTTTCATTCATTTAGCAATTAAAAATCAAATTATGTAAAACTTCTAACATAGAATTTATTGAAAGATGTAGGTGCTAACAGAAAATTCATTGGTACATTTATGTTAGTATTTACATTTACTTGTATTTTACTTATTTTTTATATAATATGAACATAATAATTATTATATTTATAATTAATATATTATTTGTTTTTAAATTTTAAAAAAATATTGTGCCAGTAGGAGTTAGTACTGAAAATAAAAATTTTAAAATATGGTCCTTCGAGCCGATTTCACATAAATTACTTTCTTTGCTCAAATTGCAAATTGTGAATTAAGGAAAAGAAAAACTTTAATTAGTAACACAATATATTTTCTTGCTTGTTCTTTAATTTCAATGGTGCGGTACTATATAATGCTAAATTGCCGTTCATAATATGCAACTAACATCAAATATCAATCAAAACTATAAATTGAGATTTCCGAAGGAAAAAACGTAAATTTAGTTTTATTTATTCCGTTATACATCTGAATATTTCAGATGCGACATATTTTGTTGTTGAGTTGTCGGTGACACCACGTGGAGGTAAAGATGGGTTGATTAACCTAGATATTATTCGGTAACTCATATAGCTACTTGTCGCTGTACACATAAATTTGCAACTCAAAACAACTGAGTTAAAGCAACATTTCTGAGAGAAAAATGATTGCATCTACCAGCTATAAAGTTCTTACGTGAATGAGTCGCTGAAACACTTTTAATTTATGAAATTATAAATGGCTAGCACCAATTTACATTAAATAAAAAACACACACTTTAATAATGAAAAAAGTGTGGTAAAAAGTTTGGCATTTTTTTTTTTTATTTTTTCCCATTATTTGTCAAAAAACACCAACTTGTAGGCAAAATGTTAAAAATTATTATTATTTATAATACGCGTCTGACGACAATTCATCCTGGTTGTACAGGAGCTACAGTGGAAAACCCATGTATTTTCATTAGAAAGGTGAAAAATATTGTACTTTTACCAAACCCATTTGTCAAGTTGGTGATATAGTCACCAAAAATTCATATTTTTATCATTAAATATAATTCTTATTTTTCTTCTCCTCAGTATTAGATTACATATGTCTGCACTAATCTATCCAGACCGTTTTCACAAATTTGCGAAGGTGTTGCCGAGGTTTCTCGTACAATATACAGTTATCAGGATGTTATTATCAAACTATGTTATCGACCCCCAACAACGGTGAGGTAATGCAAGCATTTGTTCAGGAATTTAATCCACTGTTGTACTTCATCCTATAACCGATACCTTCAGATCATCTACAATTAACAATGAAAATGTCGAATATTTATTTCAAAATCTTTAACAAATGAATTGCAATTTTATCATTCCCATGAGAACTTTCAGTACGACAACAATAATGTCACCTATATGACTAAATAGATGTACTAAAATCGATACATACTATTAACGTTGATCATAATCTGATTTCATTTTGCCAACCAATCGCAAACTATCAGTAAATAGGTAAGTATGATATAATATCATATAAATTTAAGATGCAACTTAGCAATTCTGGTATCGAACAAACACCTCAGGATGACATCGTTGAAACTTTGTTAATTCGTTAACGCATTTTTATGTTATCAATGAAATCAATTTATTGCAGTTATTGATGCTGTTCGTCATTGCGCTACTCACAAATGTTAATCGTTAACTTATGATCGGGGCTAAAAAAACATATCAAGTTTATGTTTTTGATCCTGATGAAATTCATTTTAGAATCATACTTTCAAATTTGAAAGTATGTTTCTAAAATGCTATTGATCTTTGATATGCTATTGATCTTTGTATATCCAGTAATAATGTGATGTGGAATATATCAAATGAAACAGCGCACGTTTCGTTGTTTTACCACAACCATTAATATATAAATGATTAGTTATATTACCGTGCTTAAAGACCAAAATAGTACAATAGTTGTATGGGCAACAACCTGCTGAACCATTTCGATCATTAATATGATGATGGAGCACCCAGAAGGACATTGATTATTATTATTTTTTTTTTTTTTTGAATTACTCTTTTTCTTTCTTTGTTGATATTCGAGCATATCTTCTTAGTGAAAAAATGCAATTAATTTTCGTCTTTTTAAAATTTTTTTCTTTAATTTAATTTAGAAAAGTACGTAGGATTGAATTGATGTTTTTATATAATTCACTTGATTAAAATTAATATCTGATCACATACAAATATTGATTTAAAATTTATACCATGAATTTATTTTAATTAGAAAACATTATTTAGCTGTTTCCATTCGTAATAATTTATGAAGGCAGTTTGATTTTTGTATTAATCTTTTAGGTTTTTCAAAAATACAAAGTGTTTTCAAATTTAAATTATGAAGGTGAGAAAGACAAGATTTTGAGTATATTTTCTATCACCATGAGTTAAATTTAATTTAATATATACAATCAATCGATCAATTTAACTAAGGCAAATATTAACTATTATAAATTTGAAAATTATTTAAAAATAAAAATGTAAAATGTTTAAAACGAGCGATTTTACCACTCAATTAATGGCACCGAAATTAGTAACACAGACGTTAAATTGTTTATACAAAATTAGTGTTGTGATTCTGAAAACCCATATAATTGTAAAGCATGGTTGCAAAACACCAAATTAATCTTTAATATCAAAATCATAATGGAGAGTTTTATCACTGACGCCGCTGATTAAAGTTTGAGTTTGTTACGCAGAACTATATATAGGTTCATTTCGCAACGAACATATTACTACACACACTAAATTTAGTATATTGTCTTCAGGGTGCATTTCGTTTAAAAACGGGTAGAAAAGTAGCCGACGTGAACTAAAATCAGTCAAATTATACAGAAGGACAGGAGGAATCTTAATCACCACTACTTTTGTAATTATCACATGTTCGTTTCTGTTTATGCTGCCTTCACATATTTGCCAATAACTTGAAACGAATCTACCAAATAATAATCAATTAGTTATCTCTGTAAACATCCGCACCTCAAAAGCTGCATACAGTGAGTTAATTTACTTTAAATAATTTGCGAAACCTGTGCAACCGTCAGGGTTATTTTATCGATTCTTTTGTGACTGAATATTGTGCCATCAATTAATATTAATTGTTGCACATATCTGATATAACTTTAATATTGGAATATTTAGAAATTAGCATAAATTTCTCCAACTTAAATAGTATTCGTAAATTATACTGCCGAAACTTTTAAATTACGCTTGACACGTCAATAAATTGTTTTAATACAGGAAAATAATGTCGATGTTTGGTTTAAGAAAACGGATACGATGTCAAACTTGGAATGTTCAAATTATGCTTGAACCAACGAAACAAGTGCAGGTATTGTATATTAGAATTATTTGATACAAAGCATAATGAATTTGATGCAGAATGTTTCCTATCACTAAGCTGCCCTGAAAACTTCAGTTTGCTTGCTAGTAGTAAAAAATTCGATTAGAAAATCTTATTAAGCAAACGTTTTAAAAATATCAGGAGTGTGCTGGAGGGTAAAATTTGCAAAAGTCTAGTCCATTTCAAGCAAGGTTTTAGGAAAAAAAAAATGGAGTTAGTAAATATTTCTAGAGGGAGAGCGTTGCGTATCCCCTCACCCATCAATTTCCAATTATCATGTAAATATTGTCGTCCACTAATATTACCTGACAATTTCAGTTCGCTGGTTATTATTCTTGTCAATTCGATAATAACGGAACATAAAATTGATGAAGGAACTCTTGGGCGACATATAGAAATATATTCGGCTTCGAGTTACCCACAGCATTAGTCAGGATTCTGTGGAAATGAGAATGTTGAAGATTGTTCAAATTGAATAAACTTGGAATCTCAACACCTTGTGAGTTGGATTACTGACTTTGCGGCAGGCGGCCGCCGGCAGTAAAACAAAAACCAAATACAAGAAAGGAGAGAAAGAAAATTATTTATTTATTAATCATTTATTGTTTATTATGGCAGAAATATGAAATGAGTTCACTTTTGGTAAAGAATTCCAGAGGTAAACTACTACCCCAATCGGATCTCCGGGTGGGGAGTACCAAAAGTGAAGTCAATTCAGAATGTAAAATTTTGAGAGTAGGTACTTG
>JANSTX010013455.1:0-17857 GCA_027564355.1 Penthetria funebris
CAAAATTAACTGAAAATAAAATGTCCTAGAAAAACACAGGTCCATGACCTAACGAAAGAAGAAGAAGAAGAAGAAGAGAATTTTTGTAGACAATAAAGTTCAGAAAACATCTAATTAAAAATTATATATTAATATTGAACATGAACCCCGTAAACATTTTATTGAAATAATAAGAGTGTTGTAGAGTACTGTCATCAGTATAACTTGAGGTTAAGAACAAGGTAGAACATTACTTAAAAAGAGATTATAGGATAGAATGTAAACCTTTTGGTAACGTCTGTGTCTAATTTGTTCAAGTATAAGAAATGATGTAATGTAAAAGAACCTGAACTGATCACTATTATGTCTAATATCAAATTTTTCACAACGTAATGTATACCATATAAGAGGCGAGCATTAATAATATTACAACATGTTAAACTATTTTAATATGCTCTTGAAGCTAATGATTTTTCCACGGCTTTCAATATAATTGTGACATCTATAATTCAATGGAACTATTTTCAAGAATAAGATTATAAGATATATATTTGCCATTGTTCATTTCAGACAAAAACTGATCGTTTGCAGAGATACTATTTATATGCAGCGAACTACCTGAACTATGACTGGAATATCATTATGATTAAGTTGCTAATGTCAACGTTCTTAAGAATCATATATATGAATTTTAATCGAATATAAAAGGCATTCATATTAAATGCAGAATATCATATAACTTGGCACTTCATTTCCGACATACATTTCAATGATAAAAGCAGCATATGGAATCTGAACAATCAAAATGATCAACATCATTATCAGATGGTGTATACTGAGTCTCGTTCATTGCAAGAGCTTCAATATGATATTTAACTTGGTTTATTAATTTAGATTTTGCAGCCTCATTGAATTTATATATATGTACATATATTTATGATTTGGTTCTGAATTTGTGTGATCAATGCTGTGATAATATACGATGTTAACGTTTTTCATTCCATTTATTGTACTCATTAAAATTTATGTATATAATTCGATAAGTATAATTATAATATTTCCCTATGGTCATAATTCTTGTGAAAAAAAAAATTAATTAAAACTACAATTCTAATTTATATCAATCGAATTTAAAGTCTGGAATTTACCATACCTAGTGAGCGTGTCATCTATCCGGATTTAAGATTTAGCATATTATGTGAACTAAGTTTTTTCTTTTAATTTTATTTAAATTAAATTTGTTTTATGTTTTTCACCATTAATTACAAAAAAATTCCTGAATTATACAGGTGAATATTTTGTGGTATTTTTCTCTATTTCTTTAAATTCAAGTTTAATATGACGACATTTTTGACCTATTCAATTCACATAATATTTTAAAAAAAAAAACAGTTTTTTAAAAAAAAATATATAATGAAAAAGTGCTTTTTTTTAGTGATTATTTTTTATGATAATTTTTAAAATGTGAAATTAATAATTTGTATATTATTTATTCGAAGGTGAAACTTTATACGATTTTTTTTTTTTAAATATGTTAATAATTTATAATATTTTCATTTTAAACACAACAATATTATATTTTTTTTAAAACTGATATTGTGCACTTTCGAATTCACAACTTTTTAATTATATGATTATATAGAATAAATTTTAATTAATCATAATATGCATTTGCAAGATGATTGTATTTATTAAAAACGCATCAATAGGGGTATGTGCCTGATATGTTTAAAAATTATAATTACTTTTACGTTAATTACTTTTGGTATGTTGAAGTTGAGGGTTGAGGCGCACTATTACAATTTTTAACAATATCACGCGACGCTATTGAATGAAACACTGAAAGTTTAATGAAAATGAAAACAACTTTTGTCGAACAAAAATCTTCTTTATAATTCGTACATAAAACAACTTATCTGAAACCTGTTGATTTTATGTATTGCTTTTAAAATTGTTGATTGTGTTGTTTTCAATTTTTTTTTTTATTTTTTTATTTGTTGGTTTTTTTCCTTTTTTCGTTTTTCATTTCTACTCCATTAATTTCAAATCATTAATATAAAATTAAAAATTTGAATAAAACTTGTAAAAGTTATTAATTTTTATCAAAAATTCCTCTTCAAGATGACAAAGCAAATACGTAAGCGTTTGCCACACCAAAAATAAAAAAAAGCATTCTTGAAAAACACAACACTAAATACATAATTATTTACCTGTTTTTAAAAATATCAAAATGCTAATTTTTCATCGGATATTTGGTTTGGTTTTTTAAAAATAACATCAAAACACGATGATATGCTAATTCATGTGCATTTTTTTTTTTGTCATAACAGAATTAAACTACGCAAAGTTTGAAATGAATGAACATTAATTTCAGGTATTTCTGAATATTAAATATATTTTGGATATGTAAATTTGCAGTATTTTATAACGTCATCAACAAGAAAATCATCATAAACCATCTTCTCAAATATTTTAAGATCCTTTTGACACCCACAGTAGTCATATTTAATTTAGACATTCTAAATATGATTGACAATGGAAACAGAGTCATAAACTGTGCCATTCTTCAAATTTAATTTACCAACAAAAATAAGTGTCAATGTGTAGTTAGGCACTTATTTATGAATTAACATCGTTTTGGTTGGTGTAATCAAGCTGTAGCCACGTAGATCAGTAAGTCATAGTAACTAAACTTTTCAATTGCATTGCGCAATGTCAACAAATGACCTGATTTAGTGGTTTGAATATTAGTATCATGGCTGAACTAACGAATCTGGTGGAGATGATTCAAAAATTTAAATATATCAACTCAACATGGAGCGACGATATTCGGTGCAAGGAAATTTGAAAAAGGTCAACATCTACAGGTGAAATCCTTTTATTTTCTGTAAAATCAAGTCACATGTATCGGAGTAGTTGAGTTGGTTTATTATTGATACAGACCGAAACGTATAATTCATTCAAACACTAGTGGTTTGATCTTAAATGAGATGCAGCAAATAAACAGTTGAACAGATTACTTTAACGCGGTGCTCAAAAGGCTCGTATGATTCAGGTTGCTCAGAGGCTTATTGAGCTAAATTCTACTCTAAGTCTATTCAAAATAAATTAAATTATAAAATTAAATTTGTAGATTATCCCATTTGTATTATATTCCATTATTGGTAAATAGTGGTCAACCAATTATATGCTGATCAAGTATGTGTTACAACTGGCTTCAGAAAGAACAGATTAACCATTGATTCGATATTTACATTATGACAACTTGGCCATTGAATACAAAATAGCAATTTGTTGATCTTGCACAAGCTTTCGACTGGATCTAACTTGACGCTGTTATAAACATTTTAGAAGAAGTTAACATCCAGCTAAATATAATCGATCTCATACAACAGCTAAAGGTTAACAACACAATGCGAATTAAAGTAAATGGAAAGCTCACAAATGAAATACCAATATTAACTGGATTCCGGGTGGTAGTTTAAACCCAAAATTGTTCAATATGATTATTGACAAGAGCATATATTAAAAATTAAATCTACTAGAATTGGTTATAGAATGAGAAATCAACTGATCAATATCATTTTATTTAATAGCGCCACATACTTGCCATGCCATCATGTTATCATAATACTCTGGATTCGTCACTGATGCCATACAGTAACACCAGAGACCGCCACCCGGATTGTCCGCGCTCTTTCGGGTTACCCCCATTTTCAACATTTATTCGCCGTTCTACTATTCGCAACTTGTGGACGCCCCCAGTTGTAATCAACTTTGCAAATTGCAAGCAGTTAGTGCATATCATCTTCTGTGGATTTATTTAATGTTGCCTTTAATGCAATGCACTTAATATTAACTTATGTGATATCTTAAGACTATGCATATACTTTAGATTTTGATATTCAATATTAGAATTCAAAAATAATTTCAACAAAATAAAAGTTAATTAAAATAATTGAATCATAGTGAACGGCAACAATTTGATGCCAAACGCCAATAGTTTTATTTACATAAAAACAAGAGAATTGAGAATCAAAACTATCATACGAACGAAGCATTTAAAATGTCGTTTAGTGAACCCTAACACATATATTGCATAAAACACAGGTTTTGGAGTTATTCAAATTTTGAAAAAAATGGAATAGTTTGAAGTTCGTCTCCTCTATATTTATATCTATCGAGTGATTGCAAGAAAAAAAACCCTAAAACAAATGGAAAAGAATATGAAATAAAAGTTTAAATTGTTTAATTTATTCAATTAGACACAATCAAGTGTTTTTTGAAAAATGTGACATTTGCTAATTAAATTAATTATTCTATCTAATTTTTACAATGGTTGATTTAATTAACACTTATAATTTATAATATGATATATAAGAAGCCATAGATATAAAGTTTTTATACTTATCGGAACCAACCAATTTGCATTGAAATTGATTGTCACGTAACAACCAAATATCCTTTATTTCGACATTTTAATAACCAAAATAATATTTCACACATTTACTTCATGATGATTTTATTGTTTTTAAAAATGGAGATTTTTAATTTTTTTAGTTTAAAATTTTTATATTTGTATCCATCTAGCATTTAAACGAATATCAAAGAACGTGTCCGGTAAAATACAACAACAAACGAGATCTTGTGTAGATTGGCATATACAGAGGCAATCAAAGAAAGCATAATAGAATCGACCGTAACTTAGATGATCAATGATGATGGCATTCGCAGGGTAATAGAAAACCCAGAGTCGTGCGGTAATAATTTGGCGAAAAAGCGAAATTGAATAGTATAGTAGTATGGGATGCGGCTAATTAAAGGGTGCTGATTCTTTTACGAAAACTTCAAGCACTACTAATTAAAATAAGTAAATGATAAACATGAAATAATAGGATGTCATTCAAATGTATGAATTGTTACAATTCTAGTAAAATAGCGTTACATCAATGACATTAGGTGTGATTGACGTGTGTTTTTGCTCTAACTTAACATTCCACTTTTCGTGTAACTAAGTGCCTAATTTTTTATTATGCCATAATGCACACATTATATTTTAATAATTGAATTATTCTATATTACAGTGACTAGGCTCTAGATATACAGAAAGTTTGTTTTTTTAACCCATCATAATGGTTTCCGCTCACATGATCACTTGATTTTGAATTTTCCTGCTTATCACGGTAGTTCTTAAGCTGTTTTGGTCTGTGATTGGCGTGCTATTGCTCTTATTTCACATTTCACGTTCCATGTATTTATATTAAATTTTTTAACATGATATGTTTGATTATTTTATACATGGTCGACATTTATTTTATTGTTTTACTTTCGTCATCTATTATAGTTTCTATATTATTTTGTGTTTTGTCGATAGTGTTTTTATATCTTTGTTTGTACACCATGTATTCATTATGTTGTGTTATTTCATACAGACTTTGTCATCCATTGTGCGACTTAAAATTAATTTTGAAATAATTCATAAATTGAGTTGACATCGAACGACCCGTAAATCCAATAGATATTTAATAGTCTAGTAGTTTATAATTGGTGTAATGAGGAATAATGAGTTAACTGAGTGCTATCCTGTCTTTTGTGGATTTCTTGAACATCAGATTGTTTGCGATACAGATTTGGAAGCATATTACGTCATATTATTCATTACCTAACATTCCATTTACAAAAACCAATTCCATTAGTTATATATGCCCGTAAAACTATTTAATTAAATACTATTTTTCTCGTTGCCATTAATAAACACATTTTAATGAATTAATTGTCTACACATTGCATATAATTAATGTGGTTATATAAACAATTAGTTAAAGATATTAAAAATATCATATTGTTTTCATGTTAATGCATTTAATTTTTATTTTACTGAACGTGAAAAATGTTGTGAATAGCGTACGCGTTAAACAAATCATAAAATCCATTCTCATTTGCATTTGTTATACTTTACCAAGAAATTAACATAATAATTGATAATTTGTAATTACTTTTTTTTAAAAAATGGCCTGACATTTGGGTGTCGAAGAAATATAACTTTAAAATGTTCACAACTATTCAAAAAGTACAGAATGGTTCCATATCAGGTAGATCTTGCATAGATCACATAAACACGTTAATAATCATTGTCGACAATCGATCGAATGGCGAACATGATGTTCATTGACAAGCGTTCGAAAATCTTGATCATTATATGATGTGGGTAATTGTTCAAAGTTATGAAATACATAGTTCAAATTGATTAACATGATTTGCAGACTAAATCCTTATACTTACAGTGCAGAATCTTCCATCACCAGTAATAATATATTTTGTTGTCACAATATTGTTTCTACTCGTCTTACATTCAGTAATAGCAAAAGTTGACTAATGAATATCATCGTATGAAACGAAATGTGTTAACCGACTTGAAGATCGTAACATTACCGACGACATATTGTTGGCATAAACAACCGCGAACATCTGACTGAAACTGGATGTGACAATAGAGAATAGACACAAATTTTTATCCGGTACTATTGTAGACAAAATTTTAAAATTGACGATTTTCATCATGTCACAAATTTTCGTCGTGCCTGAGAAATATATAAAGAATATAATGAATACAATATCACATTCGGATTTGCAAAGAACTTTAGATCTTAAGACGAAGAAAATGAAATTGAACTGGAATACATTGAGGTATCCGGTCGCTGACATCACAAGATATTCACTTAACGGAAATGCTTAGAAGATTTGGTATAGCAAAAGTAATATTTGTAACAACAGTCATTATAAATAAACTGGTACCAGTAGTAAGATGTGAATATGTAAAGAGAACGCGCTGGATAGAAAGCGTCAATAATGTTGGTTATTCATTGATTTTCTATTCTTCCGTGAATATAAGTTAAAATGATGATGATAATAGTTTTTGTTTTTTTTTTTTACACTAAAGTTACTCTTTTGAACATTAAACACTCCCTTAATGTTCAAAACACAAAATAACTTTTTATTTGCTCATAACGATGGATGAGAAAGATATGAACGCAAGAATTTGTGAACATTTGATTTAAAAGTCTGGAGGCCGTAAAATTCAGGTAACACATCTCAGACAGAAGGTTCCACAGACGAGAAGTACGCGACAGAAAAGTGCTTTGAAACTTCAATTGCAATCTGAGTAGAATGATACGCGTTCCGAAAGAGTTGAATTGTATAGTTGGATCCGGAAATTTGATTTATGCGACAAAAGACACAACTGCGTCTTATTCGCAATCAGAAATAAATTTTAAATCACCGTTAAGAGAATTGTCCATATCAGTGCGGAACGACCTGACCATGACCCCGGATGGTCTTTTGTCGAAATAGTAAGAAAGATGCAGAGTGCTTTCATCAGCGTATTGTGAATTGGGCTCGCAGTTAGTGATAAGAGGTCGTTAATGATAATAAAAAATAGAGTAGAAGACAACACGGAACCCTGGAGAACACCCACATCAAGTTGGAAACCATCAGAAGTGAAACCATCAAGAACAACCCGAATCGAGCCAGCCGTCAGAAAATTCGAAATCCACACCTCTAAAACAGCGGTACAGAGATAGACGACGCACATTGCTTTAAGTAATGAGTTAAATATTTGCTAACCTATACCTATTAGGATTAAAGTAATGTAAGTAATTTCATAACTGCTTAGGGGCAGGTAAGGAAAACAGTGACAGGAAACATCTATTCACATGTTATTACATATCGGACTGTGATCAAATTCACAGATTATTAATTTGGTATGTACTTTCTTCAGCCCCCATCTAACAAAAGTAGATATATTTTGATTGGTAATGCGCGTATTATTGTTCCTATATTCTACTTTTGAAGATATATCTGAAAAAATGCACTCACTAATAACAAAAAGTTTTGGATCAATCCTTCGATATTACTAAGGCCGTTATTAGTAATTTTATTTTTAAGGATAGTGATAAGAAATTTGATCATAATAAATATATTCTGATCATTTTAATTGAATGCAAAATATATGCTATCAGTAATCTCGTATTCTAAACATTAATGAATTATACATTCCTTAAGTTAAGGTAAAATGACATAACCATTTTTAGTTACTTACTTAGTCAGTAAGTAACAAAATTATATTGTACATTACATGCATTGATTGACAATTTACCTCTTTTGGTAATATTTTACAGCCGTTTTTTATTTTTATAAATTATGGATAATTAAAATCGATTTCATGTATTCATTTATCCATATACCACAATTCTGACTAGTTTTCATTTGAGTTAACATTTCATTATTCTTACTGTAATGCAATTGTCTGTAAATTAACATAATACCTAGTTCAATATATTATAAATCTCCAATATTTATGCGACCCTAATCGTAGATCAAATCTATTTGGTAATCGTTTCTTGATACAATCTCTTCTTCTTCATCTTATATTATTATTATCAATATTTATGCTTCTTCTTTTATTTTCATTTTGTCCGTGTTCGTGTCAAGTCATCGTTGTGCAAATATAGTCTTAAAGGCAACCTGTCAAACTAACTTCTGACTTTATGACATTTGAAGCCATTTCCATCGATCGTGATAAAAGCGCTAGACTAGCATGACGGTAGACTTGAGTTCGAATCCCATTGAACCACCAAAAATTTATTTACGTAAATTTATCACTTTGTGATTTAACTTGGGTTTACAAATCCCTTCCCCAATAAATGTGCTGCGGTTAAAATAGTATCATTTGGATGTCTTTGGATTTATAGGTTAATATACTCTATTCTGACATAACAAATGATAATGAATATATAAAAATAGCATACGTAACGAGTGTGCTCCAGTATATATAATAAAAAACCTACTTCTAGCTGTCGTGAGCTAATTTGAATATTTGTATTTTCATTTATATTCGGGAATCTGAAACTTTGACTGTGATTATTCAATAGCGCTATTTAGATCATGTTATCATTGAACTCTAGATTTGAATGGTTACCGCAGCTACACATTAACGCCAGAGATACTCCACCGTAACCTTGTTTGTGCCCGGTTAATCCACATATTCCACGTCTGGAAGCTGTTCCTGTATCCGAAACCTGTGGACGCGTCCAGTTGCAATCAATTTTACAAATGGAATGCTGTCATTGCATTTCATCTTCTTGAATGGATTTAATTAATTATGTAATTTTTTTTTTTGTTGAATCAGTTTTTGAATTTAGAGGTTTGTATTAACTTATGAATACATGAAAAGTTTGCATGTAATGCGTTTATATGGATTAATGGTCAAAGTTCGTACTATCCATTACACACTTTGGGAGGGTCGATTCTGTGTATTTTGAAGTGTTTTGCTACTTTCAAGCGGAATTTTGATATCATGTATGCAATCACGACCCCAGTTTGATTTTTCAAATAGATTTCATCTCCAACATGATTTTTTTTTATCATAAACTTAAATATTTACCATGTGTCATTGATTGAGTATATATACAAGATTATAAGCATGTAATAAATTCATTATACACGTTCACCATAATCGCAAATATGTTACAAGCTGGTTTTCATAAACTTAGTCATAATTTGCATACATTACTACATTTTTCATTAAAAACAATAATAACATCATGTGACGCTTGGAATGCATAACTTTTTTTTTCTGATATAATAATAATAATAATAATACCAATTAAATATAAACTCACAATTGTTGTCCGTATTCATTTGTTGCTGAGAGTTTAATTAAAGTACGAGATCAATATTCAGTCAGGTGCCGCCTATAATAATACAAAGTATTGATCATTTCCATTCTATACCATTTGTTATCGGCGATATTCGGATTCGCTCCATTTAGTGCGAGGATAATGTCGATCAAGCAGTGAATGCGTATGTTATAGGATGAATAAGCTGTTTATAACATATTGATCTTTTAATTAAGTCTACTAGTTTTCCTTCACATTGGGGCCATTGTGTGTATGGATCCGAAAATCCCTTTTTGAGATTTCGTCTAGGTGAAGCTTGAGAGTGTTTGTGAATCTTACACCGAGATATTTGATGCTATTAGTATTATTAAGCCTATTTCCATTTGAGTTAATATTGATATTCCTGGCACTAGTTTTACAGAATGGTCGCGTCAAGCGATTGATTAATGTCTCGACTCGACACATTTTCATAGGACAGTTATCTCTAATGAAGTTTTGAACTGACCTCAACTGAAACTCGCGACGTTCAACTCCTTGTATCTGATACAACCATGCATCTGATACTACTCCTTGTATCGCTGGCCGCATAGGGTGGCATTACTGTGTTAATTCATCGTTTATAATAAATCCACAGCTATATATTTTGTAGTAATATTTTTTTGAATCAGTCGACAAACACGACATTAACACCATCATTTTAGACTCGATCACAAGCACTATTAGTAACACAATATTATGACTGAGATACCGATGACACTGTCTGTGATGGTAGAAATGAGTCGAGTAATCCCGATAAAAGTCGGCAAGTTCATTTGTCAAATTGTTGCTATAACAATCCGTCATTTATAAATACTGTGATTACAATTACTTGTTCTTCAAGCTGTAGTCGACTAAGATTTCTCTGTGTATATAAGACATATAATCATTAAGCGATGAAGATTAAATTGAGGTAATTAGTAATTTAGAACGTAAACAATGAAATTGAGTAAAATAAGTTTTTAAAGTTTAAAAACAAATTGAAATTACCTTTTCTAATAATAAATTTTCATTGACAATTGATAGTAAACTTAATGGTAAAAGCCAAAAAAATATTATTGGTTCTACTGAAATACATGACCATATTTTAAAAAATTTCTTGTGAATTTTTTTATGCATCATTTCCTCGTATTGACGTCAACTTACTTCGTACCGTACTAAATTTTTTTATTATACTCTACGATTCTATTTTATGCTGACAAAAATATAATTTTTTTAAAACAAAATTTATTCTTTCATGTCTTTTAATGTGAACATTTACTATTAACTATTAATTAGCATATATAAAGCCATTTATATATAATTCATCACTATCTCGACAAGCTCCAAATTTCGTATGGAGCCTCAAATTAGTACAGATAAACAAAATAATTTAAAAATATGTAACTTGAGATTTTTAACATTTCCAATTTCTTTCTAATGTCCCTCAGAAAGTGGTATGCACTAACAGCAGTTGCGGATAGTGGAACGGTCACCATCTGCTGTGGAATATAGAGGCTACACGAAAGGGCGGCGTTGATAATCAATGGTAATAGTAGAGGATTTCTGATGGGTTTACTGTGTGGTAACAGTGATGATTCAAATCCAGAGTCCAATGATAACATGATGACATAACGAGTATGTGGCGCTATTAAATAACCACAGCCAAAATGTCAGATAAGCGGCAATACAAATAGCTCGCATTAGTTCAAGACAGCTAGAAGTAGGAAATGGCTTCAAAGTAAGGTCGGAGGTTAGTTTAGCTGACTGCCTCTTAGACTATAAATTAATACCACTCAAAGTACTAGGAATTTAGCCTCGGATAACGAAATGGATTTACACTAGACACGAATACGCAGCAGTTAGATAGCTTCTCATCTGGGGTGCGAAATTCGATATTGTTAAACAAAGATTCAACGAAATAACATTAAATGAAAACGAAGAGGCACTGATAGATTTTTGTGCTAACAATGAAATTCTCACATAAAAATCAGCATAAATACACTTGGCATAACACCAGAGGTCAACAGTCAACTATTGACTACATTATAACAAACAGATACGTTTATGCTTCCTTCACAAATTTTGGATGTAAGAGCTCTTTCTTCTGGTAATGTAGGTACGAATCATATTCTGATTATCTATAAGATTACTAAAACGTAAAATACAGAAGCCTAAAAACCCCATTAGAATACAGATTATATAAACTCATTAGAAACAGAATTAATGCCAAAATAACGCAATTTAGAAAGGATTACTGTAACCGTTTTAGTATAGACATGTGATTTATTTTGTGGACAAAAGACAATTTGAAACTTTCTCAGAAATGGAAAGAAATTTGTAAATGATTATACCCAAAATTAATCAGTATCTGCTGAAGCATGTGGTTTCGCAATTTCAAAATTTATTTACCAACACAAAAGAGTTTCATTTGATACATACGAGGTACAGAGTTCAAGATTATAATTTTTATGTCAACCAACATCTAAAACAACCTTTGCACTGGAATTGTTAAATTATTTAATAATTTTCTTGAACGTAAAGAGATACCCACAGATTGGAGAACTAGTGTAACAAAACCTATATTTAAGAAAGGTAGTAAAACTGATCCGAGATGAAATAACGATAAAATGAGATTTGCGATGGACATAATGGCTTCAGATCAACTATTGATTCGATATTAATATTACGACAACTTGTGGCGACATCCATTGAATAAAACACACAAATTTTCATGCTTTTGACCGCATCCAACTTGACGATGTTATAAACATTTTAGAAAAAGTACAATTGAATAACAATATCAACTGGAATTCGTCAGGGTAATAATTTGAGCCCAACATTGTTCAATATGTTTATTAACAAAATCATACTGGAAATAAAATGTACTAGAATTGGTTATGGAATTGGAAATCAACTGATAAGTATCAATTGTTGTGTGAACGATGCTGTTCTTATTGCAAATAATGAGTACGATATGCAACGTTTATTATTTGCATTTAAACAAGATGCTGAAGGCTTAATCATGTTGGTATCTACCATGAAAACAAAATCGGTTGTTATAGCCAAAGAACCAATAAGATGCAAACTACTGGTAGACAACACACCGATTGAGCAAGTCATGAGCTTTCGTTATTTGGGTGCAGAAACAAGCAGCTATCGAGATGTTACTGCAGAAGTTCGCTATCAAACCAGCAAGGCTTCATCAATATCTGGATGTTTTCGTGACGTCATTTGGGGAAACAAGTTCATGTTACTACATACTACAAAGCAAAGTATGAATTCATAAAACAAGCATAAGATCAATTTCCTACACAATGAATATAGTTCAAGACGAATAGGTTCAATAGCGGTAATTAAATACACGGATGAATATACATTAAATATATTACCAAACTTTACACAATAAAAAAACTCGAAATTTTTAATCACAATATAGGCAACGGCTTACGTTCATCAGTTTATATTGTATTTCATAACTTTCTAATATTATTCACATAATACCACAATCAATACAACGACAGGCATGTCAAGAAGACTAGTCATTTCTAATAAAAATAAAATAAACAGAGCTGACAATCCCTCTGTAAATAGGGGTAAGAAAAGTGTGAGGTTCTGTAAAGAGGCAACTAGTTAGAAAGACGATTTAATTAAAATCAAAATAGCATTCGCAATAAAGAACATTGTGTTGAGGTAGATATGAATCAGATTGAATGAGGAGATGCCATATAATTTCATGCATAAGCAAATTGTGCTGATTAGGACATGTTAAGTAACGTATATGAAATATGTAATCGGTATCGTTTACACTGCTGACAGGTTGGTGAATAATATTTCTACTAGCAACAATTATCGGAATTGTGCCACTTTAATTGCAAACGGTGGTTATCTACAATTGTATTCGTATTGCGTTTCAATACACTGATTTGATACATGTAGATAACTTTTAAGATAGACTACTTTTTTTATACCTCCGACAACTATACAATCAGATTTATATAAAATAATATACAATTAATTACAGTTAAGCCAGTAGTACATATATCTAGCAACCAAGTATGTTGGCCAAATATTTTCCACCTGTTTGACAATCACGACATATACACTCTTTCAGCCCCGATATATTTTAATATGTAATTTAATGATGCAAACATAAATATGATCGTTAATGTGAAAAACTTTAAAAAAAAACTTCTGATATTGGAAAATATGAGGCGCATCCAAATAAGCGAGGTGCCAAATTATCTGTAAATAGTCGTCTGTGGTTCCTAAATTGGTGCCCCTATTCGGCCTAGCACACACTATTTTTAGTTAATTTGATGATGATAATTTTGAGATTCTGTCACAAACTTGGTCACAAATGTTATTAATTTTTTATGAAAAATGCATTCATAGGGGTTATTAAAAATTATTATTAAAACTATACGTTAAACTATATATTTTAGGTTTGTTTATTAAACAAATTTTAACAATATAGCACGACACTATTGAATTAAACACTGAAAGTTTAATGGCAATGCAACCGCTTTCATTGTTCAATTGAAATTTCCTCGTTTGTTGATTTCATCTATTATTTCAATTTTGAAAGAAACTTGTAAGCAATTAATTTTGTCAAGTTCCTTTTCAAAATTGAAATATTCCTTCAATTACCTCCCATACAAACTTTTTTTTATTATATACCTTTATTTTTAGGCGCTGATAACAAAGTTTCAAGGGACATCGTTCATGTATCATCTTGAAGGAATAATCGTACAAAGAAAATCGATTACACCGTTGTGTTTAGAATTAAAGAAACATATTGTGCACATGTCCATCCGTACGTCCATCTGTTCATCCGTCCGTCTGTCCGTCTGTCCATCTGTCCGTTTATCCGTCTGTCCGTCTGTCCGTCTCTCCGTCTGTACGTCTGTCCGTCTGTCCGTCTGTCCGTCTGTCCGCCTGTCCGTCTGTCCGTCTGTTAATCAGATAACTTCTTAGCGAACTATGTATAATGTTGTGATCCGTTAATCCAGGCCCTACAATAATTGGCGCAACCAATTATACGTTTATCTTGTTATTATTGAAAAATGAATACATAAAAATCATGAAAAGAATGAACATCAAAGATTTTTAAATTTTAGAATATTATGTAAAAATTTTCTCTGCGACATTCTTTAATTGAATAATTCAGTATGGAACATAATTTGGCGTATCAAAACTAATATCCTATATGGTCTGCTAGTGCATATATATATTTTCATCAATAATGGACGAGCTAATCCAGAGGATGAATTCTTTTGAAATTGAAGCAAGTTGGTTTACTTTCTGTATATTTTCATATTTTTATTGGGTAAAAAATTGTGATGTATGTGATTATAAAATTCATAATAAAAGTTAAATGCGAAAGATTAAAAGTAATTAATTTCAAATTTGTCCATATTTTTCTAAATGGCCTTCTTTTAAATGATTGTTGCTAAAATGTTCATCTACATTAGTGCGTTTTCTTTGTGCAAGTGAATTATATGTAGTTGTGATTAGGGCTCATTTGAGTCTCCTATTATAAGATGTATATATTTTTGTAGTGGTGATTGCAGTTCACATGGGCAAGTTCAAGCATGAAAACTAGTGAATGTACACTAAAGGTGTCGTAATTGATATCAGATGTAAACAATAGAATTTGGTATCTGCTGAAGCATGGGCAACGTATTTCCAGAATATATTTACCAATACAGAATAGTTTCATTTGAGATTTTGAACTATTTCAAGATAATAATTTTTATGTCAACCAACATCTGACTGAATAGACAATTCCAACATTGAAAAATAGGTATTGATTATATCTCAAATGAGTGTCTGAAATATGATTGTCGCCATCACTTAATTACAGAGATTGTTAAATTGTTCAATAAATTTCTTGAACGCAAAGATATACCCACATTAAGAAAGGCAGTAAAATTATTCCGAAAAACTATCGTGTTATCGCTTTATTAAGTACTGTTCAGAAACTCTTCACTAAAATTATTGGCGATGAAATCACGTCTAAAACTGAGAATTGCGATTAACAGAATTTCTTCAGAAATAGATCTTGATTCGATATTCATATTACAATAGCTTGTGGAAAAGTCCATTGAATACAAGACACTGATTTTGATGTGCTTTGTCGATCTTACACAATCTTTCGACCGTATCCAACTTAACGATGCTTTAAACATTTTAGAAGAAGCGAAACATAATTCGTCTTATACAGCAGATAAATGTTAACAACACAACGTGGATTAAAGTATGCTCACAAATTAAATACCAATATCAAACTAGTAGTGGTAGAATTAATTCCATTTGAGCAAGTTATGAGTTTCCGCTACTTGGGTACAAAACCAAAAGTTCGCTATCGAACCAACAAGGATATTTGGAGAAACAAGGTCATGTTGCTAAAGTGCGAATTTATAAAAAAAAAAACCATTTTAACATATGCAGTTGACACTCACAGTGATACGTTAAGAATTAAACAACTTATGTGGACAATGAAGATCTTACGTACAATCACCAACCATTCACTCAGAGGTTGAATCAGAAGTGATGATATCAGAAATGAATGTGGTACACGGCCTATAGGAAGGCCTCCTAAGAGATGGCGATAGTTTTGAACAATTGTTAGAAACACACAGGTCTTGCTAATGAAAGAAGAAGAAGGGGAGTCCTTTTCTTTTAATATTATTAATGCTGCTGTATTTTTTTGATTTTACTGTCACAATGGTAAATCATTTTTTTTAAACAAAACCAAAATTTTATGTTTTACTCAATTCTAACAAACTTTGTTCCTTATTACTTTTGGATTCAATAAATCAATACATGCTTTATTTGCAAGTAATTAACTTTATTGCGAATGAAGTTTACGACTATTTGCATGTATATATTAGAAACTGCAAAAGTAACATCATAGAAGAAACCACATGCAACTATATAATGTACATGTCAATTAGTTTCAGAGTCTATATCGAACACTCATCACATTGATTTTTATATAGAAAAATAAGGAACTTTAAAGTTATTTTTAATATTTTGTCCAATTTATTCAATCCGAGGACATTAGTTGACGTTTCTCGTGCTATTAAGTATTTCAGTAGTGCGCAATGCATACGCATAGGTGCTTATATTGCAGGTTGGTGGAATTTAATGTTAATGCCTAATAGAGGTTAGTATCAAACTATGCTTCTAGTGGCCACCACATGCTGGCGTTACATATACTTGGCCACGAATTTAATTCACTAATGTCATTGATTTTAACCCAAGCCAATACTTGATGCATTGGAAAGGAATAACATATAATATGTTATTCCAAAATTAAATTCTCATTTAATTTATTTGTCTTTTGTGAAAATTATGGGTTTGAGAAAAAAATCTCTAATTAATTATTTTTGAAAATGACATATGAATTGTTTACAGTTGAACTCTGATCTAACAGAGCTTATAAAAAAATGTTGAAAATAAAACAATATAGAAATAATAAATTCCATTTAATTTCATAAGAGATAATAAAATATTGTGATAATAAAGTGTAAAATATGCTAATAATTAATGAATAATTAAATTAAATTATTCAATGCTAATTGATTTTATTATCATAGTTCTGATAATGTTGTTTAATTATATTATGTTTAATAGTATGATATGCACTAAATGTAACTTTAAAATATTTATGATAATTCCCAAAACATTGTATAGTCATTGTTCAGATATTTACATTTACATTGAACCTTCTCAAATCTATATTTCACATTCAATACTTCGCATTTATGATTTTGATATTCTTTTTATTTCAAGTTTCAATTCTGAATTCGGAAATCGCACAGGGTTCTGCGGATAGAGGATTTGAATGTATCTGGATGATATTGGTTTTCAATTGTTGACAAATTTATTTAGTAATTGCTTACATTTCAGAGGAATCAAAATGCGTATATCATTAATTCACAGCGATGAATTGGCTTTAAGGACACAAACAACTTGTTCTGAACATTAGGCAAGAAAGAAGACGTTGAATATGTCTTCTTCTTCTTCTTCTTCTTTCGTTAAGTCATGGACCTGTGTTTTTCTAGGACATTTTATTTTCAGGTAATTTTGAGATGCGGATGATCTCTCGCCATCTCTTCGGAGGCCTACCTATTGGCCGTGTGCCACCAGGGTGTTTTTTTCTTGCAATATTTGCGATT
>JANSTX010013466.1:0-17849 GCA_027564355.1 Penthetria funebris
GACGTTAGAGTGGTAATATAGAAAATCAGGATATTCAGCAACAGAAAATTTTGTACAAAGAATTGAGGGCAAGAGTCTTTTGCACCGCTGATCAAAAAATTGGTCGAATTGATTTTTGTTTATACTAATTTGCAATGTATACTGGACTAATGTCCATTAAATAATTTCGTGAAAAAATGTTCAGCAAAGTGGGACGCTTACTCGTACATATGATCAATATGATTGGGCACATTTGTGTGAGTTATGCGAATTATGTTTCAGGATTTTTTTACCGATGATGCAATTAATATTTTATAGTCAAATTATCAGTTTAATATTGATTTATATTTAGTTTTTTTTTTTTTTTGCACAAGTACAAAAATTTACTTAAATCTTCTTTTAATTATAATTAACTTAATTTTAAGGCAAAATTTAAAAATCAATTTATTTCTACAAGAGCATAATTAGAATAAAAATAAATGTGTGTCGTTGTGGCATCGATAATTTATAAATGCGGTTACTGCGTGACTAAATAAAATGTTACGAAATTTAAAGTTTTGCATACGACTTTACATTTCGTAACATTTTGATCTATAACTTTTGATCAACGAAATCACCAATTCGTCATTTTTTGCCACGAATAAATTTTCACAGGTAATTTATCTTCAAATTGCAAAACCCTTTACAACTAATTTTCTGAAACCGGAGACAACTTGGACCATATAAATGTCGATTAAATTTGAAAATCTTATTGATAATGAAACATAATGAAACTCTTGGATTAAAGATTGCATAGTGCACAATATCTTTATTATTTTCCAACGAAATATTCCTGCTACTATCAGTTCCTAAACGGTTCGTAAAAATGATATTTTAAATGCGAAACTATTGATTGATTTGTCAACAATATTCACGGCATTTGAGTAGATGGTAAGCAATATTAGATCGGAATCTAAAATATTGCAATAATTACGTGGTGCCGAAAAAATGGAATGTATTGTAAATTTCATTTAATTAAAAATTTCAATCTCAAATTGAGTGTTTTGAAATAAATTTCGTTTATCGGTGCTAGTGTATGACTGCAAGATTTTAAACGTAATGAATATCATTGTGTAATAAAGCAATTCAATTGACATAGTTGAATATAAGTTGTCAATTCATATACTATGACTGACTGTTACTATATTATTATAAATAATTCTAGTGTCAATCCGAATATTGTATAAGATATTTATAGAAAGAAAATGTTCTTATCGGTTTTTCAGTCACAATCAAATTTTAATTTCCTTTCGATCAATTTCATTGAAAAGGGTACGTGGAAAGGAAATCCCCAAAAAAAAACTCTTCCAATATTCTGATTTTTTTTTGGTATTTATTCAAATTACTTTTCAATGTGTAACGAACGAGTGGATCAGAAAAGGAACAAGAAAAATTAAATTAAAAGAATACTAAGTACCATGGTGAATTCAAATATTACTTGTCCGTGGAAGAATACAATAAAATTAATGTATTTTACTGTGAAAATTTCATTACTGAAACCGAAGTGGATAGTTTGATAATTAATTGTGTTACCGCATAAGCCGACAACAGTAAAACTATCTGCAGATCGTCCAGTAGTAGTGACTGTACTGTAGAAGTAATGATTTTATGAAAATATGACGTTATGTTGAGTGACCTTAAATATTATGGAAAGAGCAAAGGTGCTCCACAGCTGAAAGAACATGTGGCTTACATATTTGCATATGAAAAACTAACTTACTGCATGAATGCGGTTGTTATCTTTATTTAAAATTGATTTTAAATGCAATCGTTGAACAAAATTTCGTGGAAATTACTTGCAATGGTTAGATGAGAACGCAAGCCAATTGTTTTCGTTGAATTCACTATAAAAATGAGATTATAATCCAATTCAAAAGTAGCATTAGGTTAGTACAAGGAGTAATTACAAGTAATGATTGATGATGATTAATTTCTTAATTCCTAGAGGGAAGAGGAATAAAGTAAATAAAAGTGGTGCTTTGACCTAACGATAAGAAATTTGGTTATAGGTTCCGGATGTATAGTAGTGATCTGCGTATACGTGAACCCTATTGCAAAGAGACATAACTTTTGTTAATAAAGATAATGTTAATAAAATTCAATGTTAAGAAAGTATCATGATGTATCTGTTAGTGTAGAAAAGCATTATTAGATCAATAATCGTGTTAAACCCAAGAAGAATCTTCAGAAATATTAGGAGTGACACAACATTTCATTATATTAGGCCTTAAATCAATGTGAATGATTCAAAAGTAATAAAATTGGGTGACATATGAACTGAAACCGAGCGACGTGGAAAAAGGATTATTTTTACGTGCTACACAGCTTCTCCTAGGGCAAAATTGAAATTGTTTTTCAAATCGTATTGTGACATATCATGAAAAATAAATGGATTGAGATACAAATGACTACCACATCTTACATATTCTTTCTAATTCTGATTTGTTACCGTGTGACATTATCTTTACTATTTCTGATTTTCAAGAAAATGTTTTGATTTAGGGAAAACTTCTGCTGTGTCCACCATATTCTTTTGAAACTAAATTGACCATTTCCAATTAACCATTGTGTGGGATAAAAATGTGTCCCAAGAAATTTTGGAAAAGCCTACAAACGATTAATTGTGTTGTGAATAGTAGTTGAATTTTATTGGAAAAACTTTTATTTTATTTTATTTTGCCGGTCACAAGTCACTTTAATTCTACCCTATGTGAATATATCAAAAATGGTTAGTTACTTTACTTTTATATTTATTTTTCTGTAAATTAATATCGTACTTTCATCCGAACTACCCCAATGTGCCCGTCAAAAATGTGTGTGTACGTGTGTATGAATTGAAAATTTCGTTCATAATTTGCTATTAATTTACAATTTTCCTTATTCACTTTCCCAAAACTTGATTAGTAGTACTTTGTTAGCGCACATAATTTTCTTTTCACTATTTTTTTTTTTTTTTTAAACCACTAACATTTTCGATTTTTTTTTTCTAATATAACAAAAAAAAATTCCGTAAAGATTTTTAATAAAATTAATAGAAGCAAATCTAATTTTCCTTTACTCTTCAATAAAAATAAGAACCGTTAATTGTAATTTTTCTTTTAATTTTCACAAAACACAAAACCACTAATTTTTTAATTTTTTATTTATCTTTCAATTTTATTTAATTTCTATTTCTCTTTTGTTTTTTTTTTTTTTTGTTATTATTTGCTTTTTTCTAAATTAAATTTTCACATTCACATTTTCACAAGAAAAACCGGCTAACAAAATTTACGTCTGTTGTAAAACGTCGCGAATTTTCAACTGAATTTTCATGTACATTTACCCCATACTGCATAGAAAATATCTGAATTCTCTCATTTTATTCGTTTTTTTCAAAAAAAAAAAAAAAAGAAAAAAAGAAAAGACAAGTGGAAAATGCGAAAACTAAAACACGAAAGCAAATGCTAAAAAGAAAATCTTTTTCTCTGAATTTTCTTCGAAAAATTTGCGCAGTCGCATTAAATTCGACAATTTGCAAAGAGAGAGAAGAGTGTGTGGAAAATCGATGTTTATGGTGTGCGCATAGGAAAATTGGAAAGATGAAAATTCGAATACAATCAAAGATTGCCACACTGTCGATATATGAAATTCATTTTCATTTATGTATGTATTGTAATGGAAAATGGAAAATTCTATGCTGAATAATGGAAGAAATATTTTTATCTTCAAAGGGATGGTTTTTCTTTCTTTCTTGTTTTTGGTTTCGTATACTGAAGATAAATGACATTAAATATTTAAGGAAATGATTTCGTTTTCGTATTTTTTTGTTTTGTTTTAGTGTTAATATTGGTAAGGGATTGGGGTTTTTGTTTCTATGGAAAATATTTTTCGTTTTGCAGAAAGATAAATTGAAGATAGATTTTATGGAATGAATTCCTTATAGATAAGATAGTGTTCTGAAAAGTTTAATGACATTTCCAAATATTCTTTAAGGATTGTTTTTCTTCTTATTTATTAATGTAATTATTTATTCAGGAATACTTTGGAAAATAGAAAATTATTTTTATTTTTATTTTATTGTATGTTGTAAGCATTTTAGCATGTGGACTCCATTAGATCTCTAGCTTCGTTATTACATATTCAAATACAAGCTGTTTCCTTAAGTCTAAGATTTATTGATTTGTTATATTGGCGGTTCCGATCAGACTTAAGACAATCTTTATCGGCCTATGACTAGGCCGAGATGATGATTATTACGTAAGGAGATTCTGAACACACGAAATCTGGTTGATTATATTGTGTCCCTATGTTACTCAAGTATGTATTCATTCTGATTTTCTATTTTAAAGAATTTTATTGCTTCTGACACAAGTTATTTTCAACCTACCTTATTTGATTTTATTGCTATGCGCAAGGAATAAAGATGGACTGTCCATGAGTCTATATATGTAACCGCCCGATTTAAAACAAAAAATATATCTGACGTCCGAGAGATATTTTCGATTTGAAACAAAAACTATACCTGCTTTTGTAGTTATGCTCACCTGATACAGATCTTTGAATTTATGAAATAAGCACTATTTTATCAATTTTTTAACAATTGCACTAGGAAAACATGATTGTGTACTGGTGTTATGTACCAATAAATAGTTAAAGAGTGGAAGGTACATGCATTTCATGCGAAAATGCAACTACCCTCACCGAGTCTATATCAAATATATCAGTTTTATTATAAGAGGCGTTTTAACTATACCTAAATTAGTATAAGCTCATTCGTTTTTATGGTATTGCGAAGTGAAAATAATGAAATAAAATAACAACAGAAACTAAGGGATATGAGTGCCCTATAATACTCGTATAATATAAAAGGTAAATGTTCATTAAAATCTATATTTATTATGTACAATGAATGAGGTTCCATAAAAACTAAGCTTGTTTTCTTAGATTGAGGCAATATAAGTCAAATTAACTTTGGTTTTATATGCAACAATATACTTTTAGTCTCATATATGTGATATTTGTAATAGCTTATACAGTTATAGTGTCATATAGCTAAAAGTGTTTTTTTTTATACAAATTCAGAATCACGTGTGCATTACGTTTTTCTAAATTTACGTACATTCCCAGACGTTTGACATTAAAGTTTAATGTCCACGTTTTTTGTAGAATCTGATGTTTAATATTACGATATTATTATTATTACCATATATAGTTTCGGTTATTAGAAACCCATCGGCATCCCTTACATATATTTAGAATATGTTAATTTACATTAAATATTGAATTACACTCTTTGTAAAAACATCCACTTTAACTAACCTCCCTTTCGTATCACTACGCTACGTTTTCGCTATATTTTCGTATTTTATGAACGTATGCCCACCTAAGATAATATAATATAATTTGGACGTTAATAGTTAAAGATTATGTCAATGTTAGTAAATTATGAGCATCCATCAAAAAAAATATATATTTTAAATTTTCCATTAGGCTAGCAGAAACGTTAGAATGTGTTTAAAAATTTAATTTTGCTACCTATTTTGCTTCAGTGTGTAGGAATAGTGTTCTTATCGAACTTACTACAATAATACGACATAACTTAAACTATGAGATCACATAAGTTTTACTGTGAGATCACATACAATACAGACCCTGCGAAAGTGATACCATCGTAACGCATGAGACTACATACATGTTACAGTGAAGTCACATAACTGAAACATAGCTATTATCGTGAGATCACATAAATTAAAAAAAAAAAAAAATTTGTAACAATTACCGCCGACCAATCAGATGTAACATGTTTTTATTGTTCAACAAAATCTATCAAAACTATTCTCCTTTTTTTTGTATTCAAGACTTGTTTTGACAGATTTTAACAAAGTGTAATATTTTTTTTGATTCTGAAGATTATACTCGTCATAATTAGAAAATTTAGTACTATTTTTTTAAGATTATATTTCTTTAATGAATTAGATTACAAATGTTACAATAATAGTGACAATTTTTTTATATACTGCAACCAAATCAGTCTGTTCTTTATTGTCTTCCTAATGCAAATGGTGGATTTCTATTTGTATGTAAGTAGAAAATACCTCTAGCACTGTAAATAAATGTTTTCAATTAAATAGTTTGAAAATTTAGACATAATAACAAAAAAAAAAAGACCAAAAATACGTACGCTCCATGATTTCCTGGTTCACCACCTAAACGTTGCATTTGACCAATAACATTACATGATCCACGTCTTAATTCATCATAAGAACGACAATTCCAACTGTAAAAACCAACTTCACTATTAATACTTTCAACATAAAATTCATGGGCTCTTGAGTGTGCACAAGCTCCGGCTAAATCAAGACCACAACCCGGTTGTGAACTGCCACCATTTGGATACCAACTGGCATCACCCAATGGTGATGAAAAACCTAATAAACCAGCATTTGTATGTATAACTTCAACGTAACGTGCATCACCGACAGCAACACGACGTTCAGTATTTCCGTATGTAAATAATGGTAAAGCGGGATCGAGTGATACAATTTTTGGAATTTTTCCCGATGTAACACGTTTACCGGCAATACCAACAATATGTCCACCCAAACTGTGTCCAACCAACAGTAAATCATCCATATTCATATGACCATATGTTACTAAAAATTCTATCATAACTGCAACACGTGCACCAACATTATCGACACGATTTCTTGCCGATATATAATTTATTGTATTGGAACCGGCTTGCCAATTTACGGCAATCATATTGAATTCCTGATTATTTTGGAAATATGCTAAGGAAAAAAGCATATATAAATCATATTTACCAAAATTAACATATTTATAAAGCGCTTGAATTACCATTTGAAAATGATCTGGTAAGATCACCCTTTGAATTCCAACCATGGATGACAAATCTTGTTGGATTATGGCGATTATAATAAGAGGCAGCTAAACGTGCAACATCACCGGGAGCTAGAATTTGTGGTACAAATTGATTTCTGGATGTATACAATTCAAAAATGACACCAGTTTCAACATTAAAGAATGGTTGTGGTTCATTTAGTGCAGATTTAACATTAACCAAATGTAAATTATCGTCTTCATCTGGAATTAGAACCCATTCGGCTGGTACATCTGGTTTTGGTGGATTTGGAACTTGTATCTCCAATGCCAAAACTGAAATTATCCATTATTTTGATTACTTTGATGATTTTGAAAATTATATTTATTTTGTTTAAATTTTTATTTTGTGAAATTTTACCAGCACTAAATAAAACTGAAACACAAATTAATTTTAACATTTTTATTCTCACAATAATTGATCAATTAAAATTACCACAGCAATTGTGTAAATTAATTCAATGCCTTTGCTATTTATACTCTTAGTAGATTAGTTTAAAGGAAAAAAAAGAAGTTTTATCTTTATTTTTATGTTTAGATTTTAATTGGATAATTTTTAACATTTTTGATAAAAAAAAGTACAGCAATTTTCAGAAATTATTAAAAAAAAAAGCTTGCCTTAAAATTTTACACGTGCTGTATGACATTTCCATAACTTACAATTCGAATTTAAATCATTTCGCTAATCACTGGATCGTATTGAAACCTGATGGCCATGAATTCGGTCAATTGTTGAGTTTTTCTTTCATTCCATCCTCCGTGGGTTACGAATAGTGATTTAAAATAAACGCAATGTAAAACACAAGTTCCATTGGAATAAGATTCAAACAGAGTTTTGAAAACCTAAATCATTACCGATAATATTACTAAACATACCGTCATTTTCTTTAAAACTATTGAGATTTACTGCTGACAGCTAAGACACTTGTCTTAGACAACTGTTTCCATAATCAGTGACCAATCGCATTGGACATGTGATTTAACTGTCTTTTATCAAAATTTCGCATCCAAATAATATGAAGAATTTTAGTAAGACCATGTTTTATACTCGACTGAAACATTCAAAATGATTGGATATGGAAGAAACATAAACTTACTGTCACATCAATATCGATTACACCGTCAGCAGATGTTGCATTTGACTATTTTTCAGAATAGTTCAGGTCCAGTAAATGTACACGATGAGCTCAACCTGGCAAGCTCATATGCCTTCTCGATAATTTCGATTCCCTTATGACATGGTACTCAGTGCAGAGTCACTGTGTTTATGTTTACTAGTTTTATGTGTTTTTCACAATATTCATTGTATTCGGTAAGTTCGAGAACACTTTGTGGTAGTTTTCGAAATTTTGAGTTGATTTAAAAAAATGCTCGCTTAGGTGAAGCTATACCATGAGTTTAAAAGGGTCAATAGGGTAGTAAATGTACTCTAAATGTAAATTTATAATAAAAATACCATTAGCAGGAACTTCTTCTCGTAATCTATGCAAAGGATTATTTGCAGAGCAAAACACACTGGATCACTGAAATAAGTCAGCAGATCTAAATATAACTGCTAACATTTTACAATTATAGTGAAAAAGCGATTATCTCTCATAAAAATAAATTAATAGGTGTAAACAGCCTGTGTATATAGATTCAATATGCAATTAATGTGATAATAAGGATGATGAAATGTGTAAATATTTTCCCATAACTAGAATTTATTTATAACAACTTGTTATTGCAAACTTTTGGAATGCTTACCAAGCAAGAAGATGATTAGGTCACCTGCACAACATGGATTTGCTTGTCAGAATACTTATTTCCTTCCAAAAATGAACTTACTTAGTTACTTGTCTTTAAGCGTTCTGATTTTGTAGTTACTGTCCATTACGGATATGAGATAGAAATGTTTGCGATCTTAAATGATTGTGTTCATTTTAGACATACGTCATATCTTGGTCAATGACAGTTACAAACAGTAAAATAGATATTTCTGCTATGTTATTCAATAATTATCTGCATGAACGCTTCAGTTTAGAGACTACATACAGTGAAACTTTTGTCGGGATGATGATTTTTGTACATTATTACACTTTGTATTCGTATTCGTTTAAATGAATAATGGTCCTTCGAGTCGAATAAATTCTTGTACATGAAATAGGTCGGTAATTGTTTTTAACCAATTCAAGCATAAGTACGTAATTTGATAAAACAAAAACCTTGAATGTATCCGAAAATTTAGTAATTACAAATTTTTATTTGAATTTTAAGTATAGCAAAACTACAATAACTTACTATTTTTTTTTTTTTTGTTTATCAGCGCTTGTTCCTGATTTTGATTTAAGATTTGCCATTTTTTAAAAAAAGACATTAATTAATTATTTTCAGTACAATTAATTTCGTACACCGAAATAGCTCTATATTTTTAAACAAATTAAATCCAGTGCAATCTGGCAAATTAATTAATTATAAATATCAATTACATGTCAATTATTGATTAGTGATTGGAGTGAATTTTATCATCGTTGCAAATCTAAAATGATACCGCATTTTTCTTCATTATATTTTTGGTTTTTTTTTTTTTGTGGTTTTTATGAAACATCACAATTTTCTTAATCCAATTTTAATTATGCCATTAAATTTATGAGAATATTATTTTTTTTTCAAATATAATTTTTAGATTAAATTCATCTGCAGTTTTAAGACAACCTTTGATCTTAGATGAAAAAGACTGTTGTTCGGGATTAATGGAAGAAAAATTCAATTTATATTTAATGTGATTCAAATAACAGTCATTTGAATAGACTTTAGAAGTTATTTCAATTTTTATCCTTAAGAAAATTAATTGAGATTGGCATGGTTAATGTAATTTTTAATTTTAAATAAATTAAAAATTGGAATAATTTGATTTATGTTACTCATGGAATATTTACAATTCAAATAGCGGAAAATGATGTTTCATATCCAGATTAGTACTGATACTCGTATGATCATGATTTGCTAATTTAGACTTATCGATTACACGGCATGATCTTTGATAAACCATACGGCTTGTAAAGTGTATATTTATTCATTCGTCATCAGCAACTATATAAGATTAGATCCAGTTTTTTAGAATATTGTCACGCATACCATAACTGTTATAATCACACATAATTCGCCAGTATTTTTGTATGAAGTTTTCAAATTCTTTATGAAAGCACATTTTATTGAAATAATATATGTGTAATGTTAATGGAAACAAATAAATTGAGATTTCAGAAAGGAAAATATGAAAGCAATTTTGTGAAAGGTTTTTGTAACAGTCACTTTAATAACAGTTATGTGCCATGTTATAATTGATCGATCGAAAGGTTTTTGTAGCAGTCACTTTAATAACAGTTCTACGCCATGTTATTGGCTGATTTGGTATTCTATAACACTGAGGATTCCAGTCCAGCGCAAATCTTTGTCTAGCCAATTCAATTCCATTTTCTTTGACTTGTTGTTTCAAGTATCGCAGTCATACAATTGTGCCGATAAGCAATTTATCTTGAATATACGCAATTGAAACTTACATTCATTGCAACTGTATTCTACAGATTATATACTCAAAACTAAAGGTTCTAGTTTTCAACACCACCATCATTTGTATCTACTTCTTCTATTTGTTCGCCGGTGACTGTCTGTGATCGAACCAATCTACATAAGTTTCGTCTTTGAAACATTGATCTTTAGACCGCCTTGTGAGATGATAAATGTCGTCAATGAATTTGGTGATAGAATTTGAAATGGTGTGAGTAGTCTGATTAAATAAGAACAGAGAAGAGCCACTTATAAGGATAATAATATAATATGTAAATATTAAATTTAGTAATTTGAGTGTCATAAACACCAATAAAAAATTGCATTTATGCCTTTGATAAGTCAAATACGTATAATTGGCATTGATTATTTGTTGTTGTTTTTTTTTATATCAAAAATATGACTTATATTTTTTAAGAAACAATATTTTAATATTTAGCTTGTACTTATGTTTATACTTTAGGGAATTAACTTTATAAATTAATTATTTAAGATGATTGCACTATAGTATAACACGCACAAGAGACAATATACATTTTTTGAATAAATTTATTATAACTTGCTCTATAAAGGGAATACATTTTTGGGTTATAAAATGCTATATGGGCATACGAGTATGTACACAAATATGTATATAAGAAGTTATGAATATCTAATGCCAAAAAAATACGACATCCATAAATGATAAACAAAAACAGACTCATCATGTACATTTCTCTATTTATACTGATATGGATTTACTCCGTCCCACGCAATAACAACATTAGCGTAAAATGTATGTTACTTATTGTGACACAATTATAACTAAAATATATTATCTCACTCTCATTTTTGATAAAAAAAAATTATCGAATACAAACCAATAGAACTCGGTGGTATTGCTAAAATACATACTTTTCCAGGGTAATTAATAAGAGTCCGGTCATTCCAAAACAACGTGGCGAAGAACCGTCATTCAGGATGCTGGTACCAGTGGTAGAGTGTGAAATGAAGTAAAGGTATTTATTAGAGATCGTGATCTATAGCTGCGTTGTTCTTTGATGCTCTCACATATAGTAAAGTTTGACATGACGCTCAAATACTACAAACTGTGAGTTTCAAGTGTGCCTCTATTACGTTCATTATATTTGAATTAAAAGATTATCCCAAGCCCAATGTCGTTTCACATTATGTATACAGTGTTGATAAATGATGATGCGTTTACCCAATGTATAAGTTCTACTAGATTAGCATTTTCTCAGATATTACCAAGTGGGATGAACTAGTAATTTATAAATACATAAAAATTTTACTACTCTCATTGTTGTAGACATATTGACGACATAATTTTACATAATCGACAACCATTTGCACTGTAACAAATAGTTTAATAATTTCCCTGATACAAAATTTAATAACCAAAACTTATTTATATAAAAATTGTGAGGTAATCATGCGGTACTGTCTGACAACAATTATAGTTATTATAAGTACTTACATCTAATTGTTTGAACCAAAATGCGAGTACATATATGTGTCTGTCGACCTATAGGAAAATTTATTTCCCCTAATCTTTAATAATAGAAAAGGCTTTTACATTCATCATGGTTGACCTGATATGCCTTTTATTTGATTTACTAATTAGATGGTTAGTGAAATAAATTTTAATTTGTATGGCTTTGTTAGTATTTCTAGCGGTTTCTAAGGGTAATAGAATCTGAATTTTAATATACATTTTTCATAGAACATTTTAATTTGACTTATATGACGTAGCGAATTGTGGTATTTAATTTTGGGGCCTTCTGTGTAATTTTATATTATAGATTAGTCTATTTCAGACCATTTTCTATTACTTAATTATATAGTATAATAGTTCAGAAGAAAACTTGCAGATTAGACAAAAAAAATCAAGATTATCCGTTACAAGCAATTAATACGACTTTTAATGATACGCATTTATCATTATTTTTGGGTATTCCTAAATCAAATTTTAGGGATCAGAATACTTGAACATAAATGACTTTGTCTAATTACTGAAGACGATAAGTTCTGACAAACATATTAGTAATCATAGAATATTTTGTTGTATTAATAATGAGACTAAGTCTATTCGATAAAACTATGCTTTGCAGAGACAGTTAGCGATAAACCAAGTACACTACTGTGACCCATTTGACTAGATTTTGCTAAAACGACGTGTTTGAATAAAGTTTTCAAAACTATATCGCTGTCGTATTCGAAACCGTATGCATGGTTTATTCGATAGCGTCTTTCGAATAATTTTTGACAGCTAAAACCTATGTAAGTAATGTTTTGTTTATTATTTATTGATGACATTTCGTATAATAGAATGCATACAATAATCTTATGCGAAATCGCTGTCGAATTTTTTCTGTCGCCTTCGCTTTCGAATTCAAACGCATCATAGCTGTTCTGTTAATTGATAATGCAAGCATATATTCTATTCATTTTAAGTATGAATAATATGTTTATTTCACAAAATTTATGAAATTTATTTCACTTTATTTTGTTTGCAATAATTTTTCACCATACCGGTATGAATATGGCTCATAAATTCTATGTTCAGTAAATAGATTTTTCCGGTGTGAAAATAACCTGTACGGGTAAATCTTATAAGCTATAAAAGCGTATATATGATGAGGTTGTTTTATTTAAAAAAAAAGGGTTAACATAAAAATTCACAGAGTTCATTTAATAGATTTAAATAAAATTATTTTACTCACATTTTCGTTTTTTTTTTTTTTTTTTTTTTTTTTTTTGTTTTTTTTTGTATTTTTATATTTTCTAATTTTAAAAAATATTCATTTATTAAAGTAAAAAAAAATTGTTTTACCCCCATTTTGTGTTTTGTTTTTTTTTTTTTTTTTGTGTTTGTTCCTAATTGAATTTTAATATTCGCAATTTTGAAAAATTATTCATTTATTTTTAAAAATATTTTTATTTTCAATTTTATCATGATAATAAATTTGCAATACAACTTTATGCATTTTTGCAAATCATTTCACTCAATTATTTTATGAGTTTCATTTTAATTTTAATTTTATTCTATTTATTCTATACTTGCAATTCAAACAAACTGAATTTGCACATAAATGTACGATTTTTATTTATTAATCCACGGTAAATTTAGTGATCAGACTTCAGGACGAAAACGCATAAACCAAAATGTTTTGTGCACAAGCTTTCCATTTGAAAATTACAGCTTAGAATATATTGGTCCATAAGAGCTTTCACGAGCAAATTTATCTTCCTGCAATTGTGTGCCTTCACTGTCGAACCGTTAAATTGTCTATACGCATTTGCGGAAAGAAATGTGGAGAGCCGTTGATGTCGCTCTATGTAGACTGGAATCATATGGGCTTCACCTGAACTATTGGGGATTCCGGAAAATAAATTATTAATATATTGTTTTTAGTTTTGACGTATTTTAATGTATTAAAATACTGTGTAGGTAACTCTCAATCTCAAAGAAGTCAAAGTAGTAAATATAATCGAATTGCTACTATGCTCAGATCCTTACATGTAGGCAGAAGTGAGACGTAAGGCGAGCTGTTAGTCAGTTTGAATGCACCCATTCAGTCGTGATTTCGATGTAAAGAATGCCTCAATTTTTATAGCATATTCTTCTTTTTCTCAAAACCAGCACTGTAGTGGAGAAATATTAAGTGATACATCCATAAGCAAGTTAGATTTCTATTTATTACACACATTATTTTATGTCACCATATTACTGATGCATATTTGATGATAGGTCTAATCTCCATCTTGTGCAGCTATTTCGTTATTGCCGCATTGTTGTCGTCATTGTTGAAAATCAATTACACATTTTATATGAACGCATTGTTTTCGATGGATATTGCACAATTTAACAGAAAATCAATCATGGTATTTAAGATGATGTTGATGGATTTATCATGAGCCCGTTACTAAATGTCAAATAATTGTTATGGTATTTCAAATTTCAAAATCAACCGAAAGCAATTAAAATTATTGCGCTCTATTTTCCAAACAAACAAAAAAAAAAGCTTTTAGTGTTACCCTAATAATAAATACACAATTGCATCTTTTCCAAAAATGGAACAATAAAAATTTATATTTCAAATAATAGAGGAGCTTACAGCCATGGATATTTTCATTTCCAATATATGTAACAAGGGCGATTTTATGGAAGAAAATGAAGATCGTAAATAATCTCTTAAAAATTGATACAATAGACTAAAATTCAATTGTAAAATAATCAATGCTTTCAGGAACTTAAATTGATTACCAACATATACACGAATCGTATTTCCTATAGCAAGCAAATGCTTAAATTTCCTTTTTTTTCCCTTATTTTTATTGGTAAATATTTATAGCATTTTTAATGGAAAATAAATTCTTGGTAGAGCTTACAGTAAGCATTGAAAATTATTAAGCTTTATTATTAAGCTCATTATTAAGAATAATTTTATTTTTATTAAAGAACATTAAAAAGGGATTAAAAAATTAAATAACATAATTTCAAGGATTTTAAAATTAATCCATCCAAATTTTTAGCATTTAAACAATGCTATAAGAAAATTGGAAATTATTTCCTTGCTGGAAAATATTCTTTTGGTAATTTTTTTGTTGAGAAATATTTTCTTAAAACATTTTTACTTACTTAACTAAAAGGAATGAAATAATTGTTCTTTGTGGGATTGCTAAAGAATATAATCTATTTTAACTATAACGGTTTATTAGTAGCCTATTTTTACTAACTCTTATTCTGTTTTGTTTGTTTGAAATGTTCTTTAAAACATAAGAGTTTTATAACAGCTTAAAATACTCATCAAAATAAAATATTTCATCTTGAAAATGAAAAAGAAGAGATTTTCAGTAATCAAAATCCTTAGTAAAAAATAATTTGTAATTACGAAATTCAAGTACATATATTCCATTTCCATTAAAAAGTTGCTCTAATTAGAAATGTTGAATTACTCTTATGATATGTAATGAATAAATTGTTCTACAGGTTATGTCTACCTGATACAAATATCATAAAGGTAGATAAAACAAAGCAGACATCAAAGCTGTAACATTTGCTCTTCACGAGATATTTTGAGTTTTCCATAAAATTGGATAATATGTGAAGCAGTAGCAAAGATATAACGTGTCAATACAGCACAATTTCCACATCAAACCGTGGTAATTAACACATGAACATAGAAAATCGTGCTCTATTAATCATTTTTCAGGATTACACCTGTGGAAGAAACACTGCAACTAACTACACCTTTTGTTATCAGACGTGCCATTATCCAGACATTTCAATTTTTTCGTAAAAAATATATTCTAGCGTTTATGATTTCTTGATACAAATCTAATTATGGTGGATTATGCAGAAGTTTTTTGGTCAATATATTTTATTGATTTCGCCATTACACACACTGGCTGGTAAAGTGGTAAAGTAGCAGAATTATATTATTGCGCAATTTTGAACTTCTGTAACAGGAAAATGATGATTATCAAAACATTTTGTCATTAAAAAATTGCATATCTCTTAAACGGGGTTTAAGATACAGAAAAGAAAAAAAGATGTGTACTTGATAAGTGTATATATGGTGGAGTCCTTTGATACTTTAGTAATTGATACATGACAATTAAAAATCGTTATATTCTTATCAGTTTTCAATTTTGTGAAAAAACTGCGTCTTTTCTTCAATATCTTTAACATTGCTAATTTGTATTCAGAACTATAATCACTCGTCATTACGTGTTATTTCGAACTTTTCGATCACTTGAAGGACAAAATAGCTAGTTGGGTGAAAAAACTGCAGCAATTATTATTTTATAAGACAAATAACGAACATGTCAAAGATGTGAAATATTTATGCCTCCAGAAAAGATTGTAAAACCAGATCGCAAGGTAAACTTCAAACATATGTGGTTGTAGTGCGTTTTGAAAAAATAACAACATCACAGCGTACTAAGCATCTCGAACGGTTTGTATCCGAATATTTTCTTAGATAGCCAGATAAATCATAGTGATTAGGTGTCATTTGGCCGAAATAATATCTGAAATATTGATGTGAGAAGCATTGTCGCCAGATGATGTCTGTATGACCAGAATTGGGTCAAGAATTTATAAAACTGGTTAGAAGTGGATATGTTTTAAATAAATTGAACACAACCCTTAAAATTAAAGGTAATAAAATGCTATATAATTTCAAAATAAAAAACTTAAAGTTAATTGACTTTCCTCATATGCGTGACTTTCATTCCATAACATTTCATTATCACAAAATGCTATTCATGATTAATGTTATTAATTATTCGTTGTTGAATTTGAATTATTGTAAAAATATTTATTTTCATTAATATACTAACTGCTAATTATACCATTTCTTATCAGTGTACGTATAAAACTCTATGGCATGTAATTGAAAACATATGTTATTGACAGTAAATTAGTTTATCGAAAAAATAATAATACTATACAATAAAATTCATAAATTTAATTGGTAATCTGAATGTGGCACGTGATTTAGAGTTATTCAATCCATACAAGGACTATTAATATATCTATTTGAATACATCGACATAATCGAAATTCTTATTGCATGTCACATTTTCAATGTTATTCGTTGTTCCATGATTCTTCCTTGACAAATCGGTATATCAGAAGAATTTTATAATATACGTTTAGTCGTGAATTCCACATAATTCACTTAATCTTCAATAACGGCAACTACCCTTGAAAATTCATAACCTAGTGTCGTTGCATCTTTGTTAAGGATTTTTTGCAAATAATATAATAATACCTTTGGCAAACGCATTATTTGCAGGTCACCATTTCCAATTATATACGGAAGATCTAAATTACTCAAGTTGTTTTTTTTTTGTTTTAGGCTTTATTCTTCAAAACGATAATTTTAGAATATCACAGGACTTTAAAATTATGGTATCTGTCCAGTTACTTCGAAAGTGTATTTAACCATATTTTATAATACTTTATGACGATTTATTTATCTGCTTACAGTACCTTAATTCAAATTCAATCTTAATACAATACTTACATATTATGAGTAATAATTAAAACAAATAAAACTATGTCGTGGATGTAATTATGATTTGAACGCAATTCGAACTATAATTGAATGAAATTTTAATTATAATATGAACGTAATTCTTATAATTTAAACGTAATTCAAATTTGAATATGAACGCAATTCAAATCATTATTTGAACACAATGCCAGGAATAATACGCAGTTGCATGACTATTTTGTTCAAATGCAAAGAAAACAAATGAATATTTTCGATTATTATTCCGATTACGAATTAAAACGAGAGAAATATAATTGGTATCGCCAATTATTGTAGGCCCTGGGAATTGTTTAACGGGTCACAACATAATATATAAGTATTTATTAAATAGAATTG
>JANSTX010013477.1:0-17846 GCA_027564355.1 Penthetria funebris
TTATTAAATGGCACTTGTTAATTGTTTGTTTATAAGTTAAATCTTTTTACAAAGTCAAATTGTATAATATTGTTTTATTTTTGTTTTTTTTTGTTTAATTTAAAAATTAATTGTATATTTTTATATTTACTACAGGCGTAAAAACAAAATTAAAAATTAAATTATCAGGACTACTATCGTGTAAAACAAAAACATATTCTAAACTTTAATTTTAGTTTAACTTTCGATATTTTATTCTAATTGGAATTTTATTTCCAACTCTCCGGTTCGACAAAGAAGTAATTTACCAATTGTATAATTTTGATCTTAATTGAATTTGTGCACTATACGTTTATAACTTAAATATTGTACATTATTTAAGTCCACAAGTGTGGAATTAAAGTAAAAAATTATTTTTTTTTTGTTAATAAATCGTAAAATAAGAATGTAATACAAAATTTCTGAAGTCGGTCAATAGTTTTGAATGAAAATAAAGGATAGATAGAATTTTTAATTAATTCACATAATTACACTATATGTGGTGGTCCTGAATTAAATTTGTTATTATTTAAAGAAAAATCTGTTAACACAATTAATATAATTTATTATTTATATTATATTATATTTATATAATAAATATAAATTATAAAATTTCATTTTTGTACATAATATAATATAACATTAACCATTACAGGAGTTTCATTTGTGAAATACGTATTTAAGCAGATGCTTTAAACTTAATGGTCATTAAACATAAGTCACTATTAAATAAAGTGTCATTAAACACAATGGAAATAAAATAGTTTCACAATAATGAAACATGAAAAACATTTTTTAAGTTGACAATTTAAAAAAAAAAGGTAGAGTCATCATCAAGTGTAAATTTCAGATTTACGGTTTAATAAAAAACCATTATAAATTAAAGCAATGTGTACACAAATTTCAGTTACAAAACATTAAAATAATCTATTGGTACGATTCGGATCGTTTGTATATCTCGCGGCTAGATAGTTAGTTATATTTATCAAAATATATAAATTTCTACATTTCTATTTCCTTCACCTTATCTATCTATCACTGTGAAGATGAAAATAATTCTTTTCAAATTCAATTTGTGAGGTGAAATAAAATATAAAATACTAGCAAATAATTAAATAATTCAGAACATTGTTCTATGTTTGGTAGCGTTTGGAAAAAAATGCACCCATTTTTTGGTAAGCTCATTCAATCTCAGTCTGTGTTTTGTAAGCGGTATTGCTAAATATAGGTTTTTTGAATTAGACACAATTACACTAAACATTGTCTACCATAATTTTTGTTTTTTGTGATTATGCAACTATTAATGCAGTCGGTAATATTCTATAATAATCAAATGTCATCCATTTGAAAATTATATATTCTGAAAATTGAACAGTTAAATGCATAATTAGTAGTGGCATTGCGATAAATTTAAAATAAAGTTTCATTTAGAATAACACGTGCAGGTTTTCAAAATTCATTTCTTTCAAAACTTTAAAATGCAAGTACACCATTTATTATCCATTTAGTTTTTTTGTACGATCCAATTGAATATTTTAAAAAGTTTTTAAAGCATTAAATACTGTCTTGATCAATTTGTTTATAGTGTGAAAGTGTGATAAGGAATTTTTAAATGTTCTAAAAATTATCAGACGAATTATTATTTAGCCGTTAACATACTAAACTCAGGTTTAGGCGTCAACAATTACTATTTGACTTAAAATATTTCCATCATGTTTAGATTAACATTGTTTTACTTCTTTAAAATCAATATATTTTCCAGTACAATACAATTTAAAACAACTTTTGAAATGTCTATCGGTAAAATTCTCAGATTCTTTGATTCTTAACTATTTAAAATCATTATAAGTAAATTTATACACATGACGTAATTTCAAAAATTCATTATCAGATTATTCTAATTGTTTTATGGCTGAAAGAAGCAAACACATTGCAAATAAAATTAGTAAATTTTAGACTAATTTCATTATTATTAAACAGTAAAGTTTAAATTTCCATATTTTAAAAATAGTCAGTAAATATTTTCATTGTGAACGATTACTTAAAAATATAAAATATTGAAATTTAACATAAAAACTTTCACGTAATCGGTGAACAATTGTGTTTGATTGACAATATGCTTATGAGAAGAATCGTCAATAATTTCAATTAAACACCTGATTAAGTGTTGTGCTTCTCAGATTGTTTCTATGGTTTTTTATTTGGTAACATCATCTGTATTTTACACGTAATTAGTGAACAATTCAGTTTGTTTATCATATAAGGTTTGTCTGTTTAATATAACAATTTACAGAAGAAATCGAATTTTACAGATGACCGATCAACTACTCCTAACATATTTTGCCTGTAATATGAATTTAATGTGTAATAATCAGAGAAAACTTTAAGATTTAGCATTAAGAAAATATTGATTGTTTATATTATTTATTTAAGTATTCGTTTAAGAAATGCAATGGGACTGTCAGTCATTTATATAAAACCGTTAAACCAAATTTACTTCAAAACTAATTTATTTAATCATTATTACCCATTTATTTTAAATAATTAACAAAACGATAATAATAATAATAATGATTTATGTAATTAATGAAATCACTAACAATATAATTTCAACAATGAAGCTTTTATGTAATAAAATTCCATTTATAAACAAATTTGCAATACATAAAAAGCATTAAATTGGTTTAATTGGTACTAAATTATGCTTTTAGATTAAGAATATTTTAATTTTTTATTAGTTTTATATTGGCAATCAAATTATTTTTGATGTATTTACATTTTTTAATGCAAAGAATATAATAGTTTCCTTAAATATTTAATCAAGTAGTAGTTCACCTATTTTGTAAATAACAGTGTAAACACTCTCAGCCGCCGCGCTTTTCATTATATTTTTAAAAAAAAAACTTTAAATTACCCACAACTACTTAAATTAAAATTTTAATTTACACAACATCAGCATTATCGTTACGATAACACGTCTACCTTAATTTTAGAAATACATTAATATAAGATTTAAATGATTTAGTTTCTCTTCGTCCATATAATTTTGCTATTTGTTTAGCTCGATCAATTATCAACGAGCGAGCAACCGATATTTTCATGAATTTCTTTGTGCACTTTTATAACACCGGTAGCTCAGATCAAGTGCATATCATTTATCGTTTAATCTCAATGTTATATAAAAACAGAGTCGAAATGGTATACATTCGACTATAATCAGTAGATAATAGGAATAAAATAGGTGTACCAACTTGATCAGTTGTAGTTTAATGAGAGATTGGTGATCGCAAAACATGTACTGTTTCATATGATATATTCCACATTTGTGGTTTGCCTATCATGTGACATCAATTTAATTATCACTTTCACAGTGTCTTCTTAGTAATTTATATTGAACATATATATTTTTTAATATTACACAAGAACAACAGTTTGTGTAAGTCAAAAAATAGGACATAAACATTTGGAATAGTTTTTTCAGTTTAATTTGTTTTCTGACTGGCAGATGTGGAAGCAATGAACAAAATTGATAATCAAATTGTTATACACTGAGACGGTTGTTATTGTAAATTTAAATTCAAAAGTATAAACGTTAATTTATTATTTACAAAATAACATGGCGTTTTATAGCACTCAAATTAATTACCAGATAGGAAGAACGTACAGAAATTATAATTTACTATATCCCCTTTTCTGCTTAAGATTTAATTAAATATATTAAAATTTTTAACAAAATATCTTTAACTGATTTAACTGAAGAATTAAATATTAGTTTATAAATCATAAAATTAGCATGAAACATAATACATAAGTTAGTCAGTTTTTAACTATTGAAATAAGACACTAGCAAATCGGGTACGAAATTATTTTGAAATTAGTTTTTTTTTTCCTTTAATTAAACTGTTCAAATTATTTTTTGTATTATTTATGGTTAATAAATAAAAATAAAATATTAATAATTATAATAAATTAAGTTAAAAATAAATATTTAAACTTTTAACGTTTCTAATTCGTAAATAAACAAAAAATATTAAATAATAGTAATAAGAATAATAATTAAAAAAAAGAAAAACAAAATAACGTACGTTAGAAATGTATGTTTTTACCAAAATTTTAATAATAAAATAAAAATGATGTGTGATTTGAATATGTTTTTTATTTAATTATTACTGAAATTACCGAGGAAATGACGTAACATTAAATAATCAGATAAGGTGGTCGTTGATTTTATATTACCACCAATTTAACTGTGAATCTTAAAATTCAACACTATTTTTGGTCTATAAAACTGGACACGATGTGGAACCTGCAATGTCAGCACCAAGTGTGAACCAACAAAGTTGGTGCAGATGAAACGGGAACATAGGGCAATATAAGTTTCGAACACATGTATCATACTAGAGCATTTGATTTATTGCTAAACAAGAAAGCAAAATAGAGTTTTATTTTAACGAGAACCAATAACTAATTTGTACAATCACAGATTCGTATTAAACTATTTGAAAAAATACAAAGATAGCTATGGAATGCAACTCCAACATGATCCGTTGTCTTTATTTTATTCACATTCATAAAATTATTAATATGGAATATATTTTGTCATCAGATTGGGATAATAGCGAATATGAACAATGAACAATAATATGCATGAGATGATATCAAACTATCAAACTAATTGACTAGAATATCTTAAATTTACTGACGACATATGTTTTTTGGCAAACGTGTTAATATTATATGTGCATAGCAGGAAATCAACCTATTCGTTACGAATACTCTGTTGCAACAATCAATGTTTAATGTGTTCAAATCGATTTAAGTGCCCTATTTTCGGCAACCTTATTAGTCCTATTTTGCAGGTTCGAGGTGTAATAAAGATGCACTCAAGTTCATTTTTAGCATTTATGGTGTAATAGTATTGGCATCGCGACTGCTTTAGATGTTGTAAAATGCGAATTTAATTTTGTATAAACTTGCTGAACAACTGATCTATTTAGGCAGCTCATTAACGTACTCTGTTCACATGCCTGTTTACTTCGTCTTGTTTGATATTAAACAATCAGTACTGGATAGAATTGGATGTTTAATTTTGTTACACATTCTGTTCAATTTTTGTTATTAGACTGCAGGTTTTTCTGTCGTGTTATTTAGCATTTGCAGTGTATTGTAATTATTTTGCAGTAACCTCTTTATCCAATTGACTATTATGTAAATATCTTACATTTGTGTTAGCATTAACGTTCACATGTATATTTGCTGTATCATTACTGGATTGAATTTGATGTTCAGTTTTGTAGCACTTACCGGTCAGTGTCCATAATCCATTCATTCCTATCATAATGTGTGAATTTAAAAACAACTTTTAGATGTGTTTACAAATGTGTTTCAATTGAACATTATTATGTAACAAGCGAGACGCTAAATTATTTGCAAATAACTCAATATACCAAATTAGTATTGTTCGGTGTCATTGACGCTGGTTTTGTAGATGCGTATTTAAACAATTGTTACATAATAACTTGAATTTTAATGTTATACGAACTGATATTGATTTACAGTTAACAAAATTCTACTTTACTTTGTTGCTTAACAATAAACAAATGTGATTACATCAGTAGATGTACAACTATCGACAATTTCCCCCCATAGAATATCGATTGAACTCAAGAACGACGAGTTTATATCGCCCTAAATTCTTGTGCCCACCCCACTTGTCTCATTTTTTTTTTAGTTCAAGCATGTATCGACCATTTCTGGTTCCAAATCGTGTCCGTTAATGTTTTGATTAATGTAACCAGTCAATTTTATTCGCTTAGATGTTGTCCAACTTATGGTAATTAAGAAGAATACAAGTGAATAACATGTACTTACATTATATTACTCCAAAATTGTATTCTAGATAATAAAAAAAAAAAAAAATCCCGCTGTTTTTAATTACAGTGGCGCAGCTGTAGGTTCACCAATTTGATAAACAATCAAAACTTGATAATATTGAAATTTTTTTGTAACAAATAATAAGACAATTTCCAATAAAATAATATAAAAACTTCGATGCACTGAGTTCTATTTTGTTAAGGATTGTTTAACTAAACGTTTTCAATAATAAAAACTACAATATATTAGTGTTAATTGTAAATATTTGTTTTTTGTTTAATTACACAACACTTCGTCCGAATTTTAATTTTCGACTGTAACGCCAACGATAGCGTCTGTGAAATACAAAATAAATTCATAGAAAATGATTTCTCCACATAGAATTTTTCTATGTATGGACGGTCCATTATATTGGAGACTTTTTTTTGCTCAATGCTAACAGAAATTTTATGCAAGTCATTCTAAAGTTAAAAATTTATGTGTAAGTAATGCTAAAGTTAAAGATTTAAAAATCCGAAATAAAGTGACTCCATCAACAGGAAAACTAATTGCAAAAATGTCAAACAAATATTTTATCATCTTTACCAATAAATAGAAAGAATAATAATATTCAGTCTGTTGATGATATTGAGGAAATTGCTGAACTAATGATTGAAAATATGTATGATTAATGGAGAATATTCTACCAATATAAATTGCAATGCAGTGAGTGAAAATAATGGTATTTAAGGTGCACAACATTCAGAGCCATTTCTTGACACGTGTATGCTACAGAACAAGAGCCCAATGGAAGCAATAAATATAGAAATTTGTATGATAAAAGAAGTAGACTCTTTAGGTATTGAAATTATTTAAAATATAGAAAATAAGCAACATAATTATTGTAAAGATACAAACATCTAGAAGTGATGAAACATCTATTGAATCGATATCAATGACAACAGAGAAGAATTAAATAATGAACATAATTCACGTGTACCTACTAATAATATTAAAAAAACATTTGTAAATAATCGAACAATGGAGAAATTAAAATGGGTAAGTAAAAAATGAACACAAGTAATTAACATATAATTTGCATACTAAAATGTATCGGCTGCCTTCAATGACATGTACAGATTGTACATTAAAAATGTGTCTATTTTAACTGATCATATTCATCTTAAATCCTAATGCCATAAATGCGGATACATTTAATTGATAAAAATAATTATCTTAAAACTAAAGAATTTACATTAACATCAGTTCTAAACTATTCTTGACAATACAGAAATTATACAAGTCAATCAGTCCAACTACATATAAAATAATCGTTTGGCTGGTGAACCAACCAACCTCAGTAAAATTTGATAGGTTATGAGCAAGTTATTCAATAAATAAATATAATAAAATTGAACTGAGATTCGATCGAATGAAACTCGTCAAAAATGGAATTGATTCACTAGTAGAACTCTTTTATTATCTGAAAGATGTAGGTATATGGATCACATAAACAGGAGTGGAGTTAATTTATTACTTTTGTGTATTTGCAAATCGTATTTCTGCTTACTGGAAGCCAATAACTGATCGAATAATCATAGCTAGTTTATAAGAGTAGTATAAAATGTATAATTATATTTACACATCCAGAATGCAGGCATCATTTGGTAAGTAGACTTTGACTTTTAGTGTGAAGTCCGGTTGACAGACAAACAGCTATAATTCAGGTGGTATGCTACATGTAGTGATAAAATTATTATTCGTTTATTGTAGATTCATTGCATTCTGTATATATTAGCGTGATATTTTGAACATGATATTCGAGTGTAAAACCGAAATTTATTATGACCTCCGAATTTCTTATAAGTAGTATCATATGACTGCAATGTTTGTAAGGTCACCAATAACATCGTTATACAAATCTAAATTTTCGTCAATAAGTGCTGCAGGCACATACTTTAACTACTGTTGACGTAACACAATATCAAATGAGAATGTGTAAGAACTGGTAGATCTAGAGACGATTAACAGGATTATCAAGCGAAGTAAGTGAAATTGGATAGAGTATGTACTCTGCGGCAACTTGTAGGTGATATTGTAATATACGTCTAGTACTAGTGATAGAGAGTGGTACGAAGTGAAAATTCAGGCTAAAGATCATATTTGTTGACGCTCAATACACAATAGCTGTAAAATTTGATATTATGATTTTATTAATAAACGTTCTTATATTTTCAATTAATCAATTGCATTATTGTAAGTACATTTTTAAAATTATGTCTATTCCCGTCATTCGTATGGAATGGCTGGTAGAATAACACCTGAACATTCACCAAAACCAATACGAATTCCATCATTTTCTGCATATCCACGCATTATAACTTCATCTCCATCTTGTATAAATTTTCTACTTTCACCACCATTTAAATTTACACTTTTTGTACCTTTCCAATTTAATTCTAACATTGAACCATAAGAATCGGGTGTATCTCCACTAATTGTACCTATATTTATGAACATGTGTTTTTATAATTCCGCAATTAGAAATGAACACTGTAAACACAGTGATGGATAAATATAAAAATTCTAAATATATATATATACCTGATGCCATAAGATCACCTGGATTGATATTACATCCGGTAACTGTATGATGAGCAATTTGTTGTAACGGAGTCCAATAAAGATATTTAAAATTCGATTTACATATTCTTGTTTCATTACCATTTGGAGCTACAATTAGAAATTAAACATTTCTATTCATTCTGACTAAAAAAACAGAAAAAGCTATACATTAAATACTAACGTTTAATTGCAACTTCCAAATTAATATCAAAATTAAATTTATTACTATGCACAAGATATGGAAATGGTTTAGGATCTTGTGGAAAATTATCAACAATAAATGGTTCTAATGCTTCAACAGTAATTATCCATGGTGAAATAGTTGTTCCCAAATTTTTAGCAGTAAATGGTCCTAATGGTACATACTCCCATTTTTGAATATCTCGTGCACTCCAATCATTCATTAAACTGAAACCAAATACATGTTCGATTGCCTTTTCAACATTTATCCGTTGTCCTAATTTTGTTGGTGGTCCACCAATGTAAAAGGCCATTTCCAATTCAAAATCAAGTAGTCGACATGGACCAAATACTGGATCGGCTCCATCAACTGGTTGTGTTTGTCCTAATGGACGTCTGATTGGTGTACCAGAAACTACAACCGAACTAGCACGACCATGATAGCCAACTGGTATATGCTTCCAATTTGGCATTAATGCATTATCGACGCCACGAAATAAAATGCCAATATTTGTTGCATGATGTATTGATGAATAGAAATCGGTATAATCACCAATGGTTGCTGGTAAATGCATTGTTGAATGAATTTGTGGTATAAGTGCCCTGTGAAATATTATTTATTATTATTTTATATTTTCAAATGGGTATAATTAAAAGATTTCTCAAATATGATTATTATGATGGTACGAACATGAGCGAAGAAACGCACAGCGTATAAATGACATTGAACATCATTAATAATATACGATATGATCTGGTCACCCATAATAATAATCAGTATATGTTGCAATTTATGCTGTGAATTAGAGTCGAGATGGTCAACTTCAATTCTCATCATGAATTATCAATTTTTGGTCACAACATTCGAGACTATCACGTCAAAATAGTGAACTGGAGTTTCATGAATTGCCATAAATTCAGTTCAGTTCATTTCTATCGTTTCAAATTGAGAAATCTTATAATTTAATTGGTGTAGTAACATTCTATCTATAATTTATTACTTTTTTTTTAATTCATTATTTTTATCGAGTGCCGATCCTATCAATAATAATTGTTGAGTTGTAATTCTGACAACACTCCAAGCTTGTTTTCCTAGTGCCATTAAAGCATTTAATGTAGAATCTGTTAGTGCATCCTATTTAGTAGAAAGGTGTTTTATTATTTTTTTTTTTATCTAAACTGGAAATTATTGTTTTAATATTAATTTTGTTTATACAATTAAAATTTTGTATTAACTGAATGTTTAAAAATCTTAATTTTACTTTTATTCAATCAAAATATAATTAATTATTTCAATGTTGTGCATTATTTTTGTTTCATAGACTAGATATTCTTTCGTTATTTTGTACCAACAATTGTGCTGCATATACTCGTACATCGTCAACTAACAAATTTATTAGGCAGATGTTTTTTGCAACTAGTCGACAAACACCATATCGATTACATGCCATTACTGACATTTATCGTGATCTAATTACGACATGGAGGTGAAGATGGGTTGAATAATCTATCAGTTCTATTCGTCACCATTGCATTATTGTTTTTTAATTCATCATAACCAGATGTATGGTATTCCAACTAATGTTTTTAATTAATCAAAGAATTTGTTGTTTGTATCATTGCAAGTAATAGCAATAACTTGCCAAATTTTCAAAAGTAATTTAGCAGTAAGGTAACGTCTCACAATTGCACATAAAAAACTTAAAGAATATTGAAACAAAAACACTGTTAACATTGATATTAACATTAACATTATAATACAAAGCCTGCGGTATATAATTTGATTTTATTCATCAACAAAAATGTTAAAAAAACAATATTTGTTTTTTTTTTGAAATCCAATTTGTCTTTTTATATTATAAAAAATTTACTTGTATTTCTGTTGGGTAAAATTCGATTACCATTGATAGATCCAATATTTGATCACCAATTGCAACCCCAATACGTTTTTTAGACTATAAATAAATTAAATAAATTAATGTAATTAATAATTTCATATACAGCGAATCTTAGTTTTTAAATTAGCTCATTCTAAACATTATATGATGTGCGTTATTAAATTATTACACATTTTATTTTGTACACAAATTTTAGATTCTTCAATTTCTAATTTCTCTAGAATATATAAATTGGTGATAAATTAGTAGTTAATCGATTTTAAAAATAAAAACTTATATAATATGAAAATTGAAGTTTTAGAAAATTGTAAATTACCACATTTTAAAAAGTTAGAAATCAGATTCTTATCAGACATTTGTGGATATTTTTTCGTTGCTCTTAATTATAACAGTCGAAATGATTAGTAAGATGTTTATTATATCACTGGTCTGATCCCTTTTAATTCCTTTGAATTTTTACAATTTTTGAATACTCTTTAGTCAATATGAGGACGTACTAAGTTTGTATTGCAGCCATTATAGGGTAGTAAAATATATTAATTGCAATTTATATTTCTAATTATATCACTTTCTTTCACTGTTTATGATTTCAATTAATATTATTACATAGACCTGATCTAACGTCGTGAAATATTGTGTAAGATTGAAATCAAGCGTCGATTGAATACGTAGTTAAATGAAATAAGAAGTTAATATTATCTCTCTGAACCAATACGAAACACTATACCGGTTAAGTCGTTACAGAATATTAAAATAAATACATAATTGAACGATATTTTCAAATTATGTTTTCTATTCATCATTGCGACCGACTAGATCTATAGAATTTACTAATCGAAGTTTATTATGTACTTTGAAAATGACTACAGTTAGTTACTTTTTACTAATATGTACCGTGGTAGTTTAAATATTTTCATATAATTTTACATACATTTTCTATAGTCGAAAATACTCCATAAGGTAGATTATAAATTGTGAAATCACAATTTTCACCAATTGTAACAAATGACTTCATGTTCACTATTTCAGATAATTTTATTATACAAATAATAATAATTAGAATAACTTTCAAAGTTATTTGATTGCAGCTGAAAATCGTAATAGAATTAATAAACAACACTAAACAAAATAACTAGAAAAACACCTTTGAAATTTAACAAACAAACAAGACAAACACCTAACAACTAAGAGTGCCGGATAGAAACTAATTTTTTTTTTAAATTTTAAAAATTTATAACTTTTAAACTTACCTAATGATTTGTATGTTAATATGTACATTAATAGAGTAATTTAATTTTTATGTAAATATGAACATTTGCGGTTTTGTTAGTGATCATCACTCTGAATATCACTTAATTATTTTTTTTTTCAATTTTGGAATATATTTTTTGTTGAAATTCTTAAATATATTCGCATATTGGAAATAAATAATTTGAAATATTCAAGTCATAAAAATTATTTTGACGATGATAAACGTCCTTGCTCTCACAAGTGTTTCGGAGTGATTAGTGAGGTGAGAATTTGATGAATATCAATATATGTATTACCGAAAAAAATTTGAATTAATGTTTGTGACATAAGTCGTCGTAAAATTTAAGCTCTATAAGTCGATCCACTTCATACCAATGTTTAGATTTGCGAGACATTTTTATCAGATGAATAATTAGTGCAACAACCATGTGTTTATTGTGTTTAGTGAGTTAATACATTGCCATAATTGTCCAAGTTGTCATTCATTGGTACCTTGCTTCTTGTACAATTGTATCACCTTAGCATCGTTGACAATAATTTATTACAAATATGCCCAACAAGCAGATAGTGATCACTGTAAACAACCTCGCATACATTCAACAGATAACTTCTTGCTAATTATTATATACGACGTTGTGTTTGATTACTTTCGGATAACCAACTTGTTTTGTTATTAATTATTGTATCATCAATCAAAAGATTATGATTGAGATTGAGTCACTTATCCGCAAAAAATTTCACCATTCTAGTTCATATCACATTTACCGTGCATACTAATTACTATTTTACATAAGTTATTATTATTAAATAAACATTATTAAAGATTTCCTAATTCACTATTTACCTTCATGGAATAATTCGTATAATTATTTTGTGATAATCATCATCCTATGCAAATTGTATAATAAACTTATTTTTATTTTTCTACATATATGAGACACATATGGACGAGTAGAGGAAGTGAGAAATAATAATAAGCTCATTATGAGAATGTCACAATTGTATGGAGTGGTGGCATGGAATGAGCGATGAAGTGTAGACGATGGTCTGAGATGGTGAACAATAGTGATTCATCGCGTTGACGTGCTCTGTAAGTTCATCGCATGTTATTAATTTTGCTTTTTGATATTTCTTCTCATATATAAGATTACCTGCTGCAATTATTTTCAATGATTATATTTATGATACAAATATATAGACCAAATCAGATATCTTAAGCGGTCAGGTACTGAAACTGATATTATATATTTGATCACTAATAAAGTCGCACATTTAAATAATCACACAACCTACAAGGTCGCAATGATGATAAGAAGTTTAATGTTGTCTACACATTATAGTAGTCTTTATACCTATTGAATCTGCAAATTATAAATGTGATGAAAAACAGAAAAAAAAAAAAAATTAGAGAAATATTAAGAAGTTGTAATATTAAATTAGATATAGGTAGACATTAATTATGGACATGTTATTTTCGGTTCTTATACTTCATCTGTGACTACGAGCATTTCAAAATACCTGATTATCTTATTAAAATTCATCATTTGCTATTGATTTTTCTTATTTAAACTATAAAAATATTCCTACCGATGGAGAGAAGAGAAAAAAAATGATTTTATAATTTTAAATAAATACATTTTATAAATTTGCATTTCGGAATATATACATTTTTGTATAAATTTGTTAAAAACCGGCTTTTTATGAATTTTAATTTCTATTTATTTATATACTTTGTACTCGTATATACCGTGTTTATCTATCTTGTATATTACAAGTACACAAATTTATGAAATCAATACTTCTAATGGATGTATTGTAGAGTGTCGATATCATAATTTTCTTTCCTATAATACGTAATTGTCTATATAGAATTATTAATTTTTATTTGGTACATCAAGGTGTAAGTGATGGTTTTCAGAGGTTATCAGTCTGAACTCCGGCGTTTGAGAATGTTCCCTTTACAGTATACGTTAACAACATGTCAAAACTTGAATGATCAAAATCAACTTGTAACTGTATACACTACACACCAAAAAATGCAAGCATGATTGTGCAGTGTACTGATCTTTATACAGTCATAACTGAAAAGTGATGGCCAAATTCCATCACATATTGTTTCTGTAACTTTGCTATGATAAGATTTAATCACTTAATAGAAGTATTTGAATAGCGCATGTATCATATGTGATGGTCCAATGTTGTTGAATGTTAAAATTTAGACATCTCTCCCCCAACCCAGTAGAATTGGAAAATTTTATAAACATTAATTAACATAAAATTAAAAGAAGGACAACTCAAGACTAAATAAGTTGGATTTATCAATTTAAATTACCGTATAAATCATCTTTTTTGTGAAAGGCTGTGTAGCTAGTGTGAAAATTTCAAATTGGTGATTTTGTACATACAACACTTTTGACGTACCAAATTAGAGATATGAAATTCATGTTATTGGCTTTATTTTTGCTATAATATATCAGTCTTTGTGATTCCATTCGTTGAACATATAACTGTAGACTACAATGTATTTTAAATGTGAAACTTATTGGGTAGATAAACAGTTGAAAAAACACGAATGTCTAATGTGGATTAGTTTGTAATATTTTATAACTGCAAGAAAATGTGATCCACTTAGTTGTGACAACAAATTACCTAATGTAAAAATGGAGACTATGTTTGCTAATTCCTTAAAAAATTTAGGTGTTGTATGAATGTAAAATCTGGAGGATACAATTAAAACAACAATTTTGGTTCAATGAATTCATTTTAACATTTATTTGACCGACTTAGTTTATTTGACCATGTGTTAAAGAAAACAAATTATTTAATCTCGAAATAGACTAAAGTTTGCTATTTTCTTAAAAATTCTAAACGTTGTTCTTGGTTGGGTAAACATACTGTCAATGTAAATCTTATTACACATTTTCACTACTCTTATAAACTTGCTATGATTATTCGATTAGTTATTGACTTCCAGTCAGTAGGACTACGCTTATGCATTTTAGATATCGAAATAATTCAGTCCATTGAGACATTGTGATAATTAAATGTAAAATTGAACCTTTGACATCGACAAATGCCTATACTGTTAATCACATATTTTACACTATATTGAATTCTTTGATATACAAATCAGTTATTGGTTTACATTTAGAAAAAAAAAACTCTGTGCTTTCTTGTTCAGTAATGATTTAGTTATGATACATGTGTTTGAATATTTTGTAATATTTAGTTCCATTCAATTCAATTCAAAAATCCTTTATTAAGTAATTTACAATTACATACAACAAAATACATTTGGCTTTTTTTTGTATATAATTGTAATATTTAGTTATTACGTATAATTTTGACTGATTCCTTACCCCCCATAGTAATGACTATATACGTTCATTAGAGGATGCTCCGTAGTCCTTCAACAAAAATGTCAATAACTAGAAAAGTTGAATTCAGGATGATGAAGAAAATATGTAAAATATGTGTAAAGAACCACCATTTAACTTTTGTAGGTATTGACATTTTGCTGAAAAAAAAACATGCTCTTTTGAACGTTTAGATTCACTATTCTGGAGGCGAGAAGACATTATTCTTAAAGACAATAAATTATCAAATCTACAACTAAGTTTGCGATTCCCGTAAAATATCTAGACCCTTCCAAATATCCTATTCGTCAGTCAGGTTCACCGTATATTAAAACAAATGTTTTAAACATCCAATATATTATATTTTTAACTTACACATATTTTTTTAAAATTTTTGATGACAGTTTCATATAATTACAATTAAGCCATTTAAGCAGTGTTTTAAGCATAAAAGTGCAATTTCAATTAAATTAAAATTAAAAAAATTAAATTAACAATTTATGCTGCATTATTTAAATATACATATATATATATATATATATATATATGCTCGAGATATATGCGTTAGAATTACGCGTGCAATTACATTTTAAACACATTAAAATTATTACGATTAATTTTTAAATTTTTTAATTAAATATTATATTCAATTTATTATTATAATATCTTATTTTTATTAAAGAAAATCAAAAAGATTTATTGTCGTTCACAGCATTTTTTGGCATGTATTCCTTTCAAGCCATTTTTTTTATAACATACATTTGTAATTTTTTTTATAAAATTACTTTATTTATATTTTTTAATTTTTTAATTCATTTGTGATATGGTGATTCTACCATTCTCTCTACAAAAAATGCTATTATTTTTTTAATCTCTTGTTTTAAAACATTCATTTTTAATTTAATTTTGTTTGTATGTGAAATATTTAATAATGTGGTTAATTTTAAAATAATTATTTTATTATTTACAAATTATTTCAATGTTCTTACAATGTTTTTTTAATATTTTACCATTGAATTGATGCTTGGAAGCCCTTTGTGATAGATATTTACTTTTTTGTTTGTTTCAATTTTACAATGTACATATTAAAATTTTTGTTTTTAATTAATTAAATATTTCAAACACTTAAATATGAGTTTTCATAAAATAATGATCTTTATTTTATAAAAACTAATTATCCTGTATAAATTTATAAAATATATTCTTTTGAAAATAATGTTAAAAAATAACATTTCATTTAATTTAAAAAATATATTTTTTAATACAGGAAAAATTTAATTTTTTCAAAATAAATGTTAATGGTTTTTAAATGAATAATATAATTATTTTTTTTTTACGTTTCTAATTTAAAATATTAAATCAAACTGTTTTAAACACACGTTACGTATAACTCAAATTAACACAATAAATGAATTTAAAATTTTTAATTTTTAATTTGAAGATTGTACTAAATCAAAGTGCAACGGTTGTAATAAATGTAAAAAAAAAAAAAAAATAATAAAATAATTAAGAATTGTATGCACAAATCAATTCCAGTTTAAACTAAAGTCGATTTTAAATTTGTAGTTTCTCTTCAATAGTTTATAAGAAGTTTAATTTATAGGCATGCCATTATTAATTGAAAAAATTTCAATAGATTTTAAATTAAATCTTTTAATCACACGCTCAATGGTACTCAATAATTTGAACAAAAATATAATTATCATCATTATGATTGCATAAAGAACTTTAAAATTTTAAAATTTTAACCATTATTTAAATTTCATTATTCATGAAAATGTTTGCCAATAATTATAGGCTTTTGGAAATGTTCTTTAAATATACAAAATAAAACTACAAAAATGGTGGCATATCACAACTACATAGTGCACCTCCATCACCAACTTTACATAATACTTGACAATGATCTGCCCAATTTGGCGTTGTTGATGGTGTTGTAGTTGATGGTGTTGTAGTTGATGGTGTTGTGGTTGATGGTGTTGTAGTTGATGGTGTTGTAGTTGATGGTGTTGTAGTTGATGGTGTTGTAGTTGATGGTGTTGTAGTTGATGGTATTGTAGTAGTTGATGGCGTTGTAGTGGACGATATTGTAGTTGATGTGGTTGACGATGACGTTGATGAAATTATTGTTGATTGTGTAACTGACGATGGCGGTATATTTGTTATTGGCGTTGTTAAAATTGATGTTGGCAATGTTAATACCGATGTTGAATTTAATGTTAATGTTGGTATATTTAATGTTGATGATTTAAATTGAGATTCTGTTGTTGAGATTACACATGGACTACATCCATGAAATGATTCCGAATAAATTTCACATACAGTTATGCATATTTCATCAACATCATCCAAATCAGGATCATAACCCTTTAATTCACATGGGCATTGTGTGCCACCTAATAGAAGATATTATTTTATTTTTTTTTTTATTTAAGATATTTGAAATAAATGTACGTTATTTAAAAAAAATAAAAAAATTACCTAATTGATTTGCACATAAAATAGAGCACATTTCATCAAAAGCATCTTCAAATAATCCTCGACTATAAGATGGTTTGATCATGTATCTTGAATTACATCGGGGCCCACATCTTGGACCCCCAAGTCCAGCTCTGTTTATAATCATAAACGATTACAATTAGTACAATGAATTGATTATGTAGTT
>JANSTX010013488.1:0-17846 GCA_027564355.1 Penthetria funebris
TAATGCCTGCAATTCTTCGTCTTCAAATTTTTTTGGCTGACCTGGCCGTTCTTTGTCTTCCACTTCAAAATCACCACTTCTGAAGTGTGTAAACCACCGTTCACAAGTCTTCAACGAAATGACATATACTGAAAAAAAAAGAATATGGCCGCGGTGTGTTCCGATGCACACAACGCCAGTTACGCCAACTGTTATCTAAATCCACATTATTAATGCAATGTCCTTTATATAGACAGGTACATAGAATCACTGACATCATCGAAAATACGCTAGGTGAGAAAAATATATGCTATTCGGCCTTCTTAGACATGGCGCAGGCATTTGACAAGGTTTGGCATTAGGGTTTGATCTATAAGCTTAAAAACATGCTGTCAAGGCAATATATAGACATTCAAAAAACGATATAAGATTTAAAAGTGCAAATCGTGACTAAATATAAAAGATATGCAAGAAATCATCAACATCGATTACATTAACATGTATATGCAGAGGTTATCCCGCTGCTCGACAACATGAACATCATAAGACTTAAAAAAGGATAAAACCATTCGAACTTTCCAATCATTAAAAATTAAATAATCAACATTTGATTAAAATTTAATTAGTGTTTAAAAGGTATACGACAATATATAACACATAAAATTTTCAAGTGACAATTTAAACTATAATTAAGAAAGACATTAGTAAATGAATTCTTAATAAGTAATTAAAAGTGGTAATATAAGATAGAAATAAGTTCCTTATTAGTCGTCATTGACTAGATTTCAATTATAATTGGATGTCAAGTCGATGCATAGAAAAAAGTATATGTATTAGATGCATATTAAGAATATTTTTACTAAACACAAACTCAAATTAGTATTTCTAGAAGTTGTCAAATCTTGAGGCAATAGACACAATTATTAGACGAAAGAAAAATGGAGTTAAATTGATCAAAGAAAATGTGACGGAGTAAGGTTATAATGAAGGCCGGCATCAGCGATTAGATGTGGAATGGCGTGAAGGTGCTGACCACAAATCTTGAATAATTACGATTGCACACGTACCAAATACCCTCAAGAGATATGAAATTTAGATGATAATGAAAAAAAGTCCGGTATTACTGATAAAATCATCTATTGGAAATTTAAGGCGTATTACTGAGTACACATATATTTTATAAACTGCACATTTTCAAAACAAATTAATGCGGATGGACACAATATGTGTAAGATGACGATGTTGCAAATATTGCCAGGTATTGGTATTAGTCAATAAGTAACTTTTAAAGGCACAAAATTTTTTAAAAATAAAAAAAGAAATTGATAGACCATAGAATTTGACAATTTGACAATTATGTCGCAAGATATGCCGTTGACTGCAATTTATTGCAGAAAAACTGATTATTACTTTGTGGTCTAATAAAAAAACATGATCAGCGATTCTGTTCACAGTTATTATAGTTGATACCATATTCTTGTACACATCGATAGAAATTTTATGAATACTTTAGGTGATCAACAGTATTAGAAGAAATATTTTGGATTCATTTGGAGATTCATTTGCATTGTATTTTTAACGATCAACAACAGAATCAGTAACGATCATGAAATATGACACAATCCCAATCAATATTGAAGTGTATATTCGATTGTTCTAATGGTTATATATAAAATCAAATTGTCCCAAGTGTTACAGGCATTGTAATTAATTATTCTCATACATTATTGCAATATAAATTTCTATATAATATACAATTCATTTTATTAAACCTGTACGAAATTCATATTTATATATATGATGATTAACGTTATTCAATTAACATTAAATCCTTGTTGACATTTATTTGACTTTAAATTTCAAACTAGCAAATTTTATTACTATTCTGTGCCATTCAAAAAAAAACCTATCCAGAATATTAATCTAGAATGTTAAATATCTAAAATTATATATTAAAACTCTCATAATTTATCCAAAAATTTTCCTCATTAAAATGATAAATACATAAGATAATTTAATTAACTAATCTATTTAATTAATTCACTAATAAAAGAGGCTTGCTTTTGTTATTCCTAAAATTAATAAAATTATTTTATCCATCAACACCTAATTTCGTATTTCATTATAGCACACATTTAAGGAGCATTAAAGCACAAGGGAATGTACAAACGTCCTGAATCAAAATCAAGAACAATAGACAATGTAATGAAGACTTAAGCAACTTTATGAAAATAACTTTACATTATCAATGTAATAACAAAAGAAAATCGATTAAAAATTTTGTACCGCCAACTCAACCCCATCTTAAAAATATACCGAAAAATAATCAGCAGAGCTTTAAGTTCTATATGAAAATAATCCTCCTCCACCCTTTTATTTTTTGCTTGTATCTCACCAAGCTTTAGTAGCTCCAAAAAATTAAATATAAGTAAAATAAAATAACAAAATCACATTAACAAAATGTTTGAACTCAAAAACAGAAATTAATTAAATAAAGAACATATTAATTGACAGGACAACACACGCAATTACAGGAATTTAATTAGGAATGAAAATTGGGAAATTTTCTGTATAATACGACCGACTCTCAATCTATAACTTATTTCTCACCAATAAGGAAAATTGCATTTAAACAAAATTATTATACCTTCACATCTTCACATCAAGAATTTATAGAATTAAATTTAAACTGTCCAAAAACTTTAGGGAAGTTAAAGTTAATAATTAGCGTCAATAAAGCGAGAACGAAAAAAAAAAATTCCTAAATGGAAAATTAGGAAAAATTTATGTTCATCAAACAAATATTTGTTTTAACGAAGCCCAAAAATGAAGAAAAAAAAAATTTCTATAAAAATATTGAGGAAAAATGAGAAAAGTTTTCGAAAGACAAAATTGATTGGATGTTGTGATGGTGATAGACGCGAAAGGATAACAAAAAGTTTCGAGAATTTTATTGTTCTTTTACAACCATTTAACAAATCATTCAAATAATTTCAATAATTCCAATAACGAAATGTTATAGGAAAATGTTCAGAAATATTGACATTCTGGTTATTTTTGAAATTAATCTAAAGTCTGATATTAATTAAAATCGTTGTACAGAAAGAAAGAAAGTCATCATAAATTTGAAAATTATTTTAAACAAAAAAAAAAAAAAGAAGTTCTTATACATTTCTCTAATGACAAAATCGTTTTTACATTTCTCTGTGATTCAAATTGATGTCAGGAAAATCTTTAAGATAACAAAAATAAAAAAAACCAAAATCGAAAATCTAGCATCCAATGATTTGTAACACAGTATAGAGTTTTCTTATTTCTAAAATTATTTTCCCATGTACCATATTACGATAAGGGATGCACATCAAGAGCATAATATCAAAACCTAAAATAGTAGTGGTTATACATTGGTTCTGGGATCTGGTACAGGTTCCCATACCGGCTAAACCCATAAAAGGTTCGTGTATACGTGACGAGAGTTTTTACGCCTTACGAATACGATTGCGCATTAGGTGTTTAAAAACTGGCGCGGTTTTTATTTTTTATTTTATTCTAGATTTCAGCCCAAATTAGAGATTTTATTCTGAATTTCAGTTGAAATGGAAGATTTTATTCTGGATTTCAATTCAAATGATTGATTTTATTTTGGATTTCAATACAAATGTGAGATTCCTATATTTTTGCCGAATAATACGAAAAAAACGTCATTACAAAAAAAACCCTCTACGTACGTAAAGTTTAAAAACTCTATAAACGTATACATGATATTTTTATGATCAATATTTGGTGTGAAACTATGAACTTAACAATGATTTAAAGTTACTGATTGGGTAGTGTTCTTGTAACGTTCAATGTAATTAAGATGCAACTGTCATCGCTTAAACAATATGTTCTTGATTCTTATACATACATTTGGATAGTAATTTGCTGCCTAACTCTCAGCTACAAGAAATTCCAGAACTTTTAATCTTATGTTTAAATAAAATAGAATCCGTCTTTAAATATATAAATTGATAAGATTGCACATAGTGAAGTAAAAATATCGGTGATAATAATATGTACCATGTTATAGTAGCGCAGTTGATTTGACCTGTTGAGCTAAACTTTGGAATTTACTTCTCTACATAATTATCTTATATTCTATCATATTTCACAGCACTATAGATGGTATCCAAATGGTGCTGATGATCAATCAATTCATTGGAAACATTTATGTTGACATAATAACTTTCACAACCAGAACTTTATATTATTGTGTGTATATGACGGCAAAGATGTAATGTTCTAACGATTATATATAAATAAATTTTTTATGAACTTTTTCAAAACTTTACCTTATTAACGATATGTTCAGCCCTGACTTTGGAATAGAAAAAAAAGTCATATAAACATAAATAAATAAATGGAAAATCTGGACATTCTTACAGAAAAGAAAGTTATTAAAGGAATTGCATCGTGTTGGATTTATGTTTTATTTTTATATGAAAGTTTCTGAAAATGCTATTTGTAGTACCTACTTCAACTTATTCGAAGTGCAAGTCCAAATATACTCGTATTTCATATAATAGTACACATATATATGTATATATATATATATATTCTCGGAACGTATACAATTCAGTGTAATAGAACATTGAAGGATAAAAGTACAAATATGTTTCTAATATGTCTAATAAAAAAAATATTTCAAAATTGTAGCAAATAATAATACACTAATTTATTTCAATTTAATAATACCGAGTATACGAGTACAACAAAAAAAAAAAAAAGTGGTTCCAATTTATTTGAAAAGACGGTAATATATAGAATGTAACTTTTAAAAGAACCCATCAAATTAGGGTTTATGGCTTATATAACAATGAATGAAATCTTCTTACGAGTACTTAATAAAATATATTATTATATAATGTAGATGGATGAATAGATCAATAGAAATGTTAAAATACATTTCAAATAATGCCATTGTAAGGTACAGCTCGTATAATATTAAAGAGGCATATATTCCAATAATACGACAATGTAATATATTATATAGTTTCGATCAAATTCAAGGCATGGACATTGTTTCAGTTCTAATTAAATTAAATATCAGGCATAATATCATCAAGTTTAGCATCAGCATCAATACGCTATATCTGTAGTAGGTTGTAGTCACGATTTATATGCAAAACGCTATAATTAAATGTAGCTGAGTGATGAATGGCAGGTCTGGCTAATATGTTAGCATAGTGGTAAAACGCTATACTAGTATGACGGCATTCACCAGTTGGGTTGACAAATTCCTTTCTCAATGAATGTGCTACGGTTTGTCGTTTATAATACAATCATCCGACACAACAGATTATCATCTGTCATATTATATTAGTTCATATTTTGAGATGAACGATTTGATCATAATAGATGTCAATTCCTGTCTGTTGTATTTTGACAATTAGAATAACTCAGTAATTTAATTTTCACTTACCTAGCTTGTACGTAATATATTTATTATATTGAATGTATAAAAACTCAGGCATATATTGCACGATCATCAGATGCAAAAACGATAACGATTTTTATTATATGGACACGTTCACAGATTTAGAACCATAGAAACTGGGAACCTGTGACGTTAATCATTGTTAGTACATGAATGAATAAAAACGGTACAGATGGTTCAAGAATTAATGTGGTACAAACTCGATATTCTTAGGTTGAGCGAAATTCGGACGAGTATACTAAAACTTATATAGATAATATGTTAAAATTTTATAAACGTTCATAATTATGCATGTACGAATGTTTTCAGTGATCATTGAACAGCTGAATTTAAAACTTATAGCATACATTGACTGGCAACCTTTGGTTTCAATTAATAATATAATATGTTTAAATACCTTTAAAAAACAAACATTTTAAAACAAAATAATTTACCACGAATTTTGTTCAACTTATGATTATAAAATCATTAATGTTAGTTATTTAGTAACAGTATAGTGGAAGAACCAAAGATTTGAAATATGATAAAAAGAATACAAAACTATAAATACTAGGGACTTAATTTTGATATGCGAGAAGGATGATAACAAGAATTCTAATATTTAAAACGCAAATAAATTTTGAATGGGCTACAGCATTCGGTTCACTTGTTCTCATATTATTAGAGTAAATTTATTACAAAATTTTTTACCACTCAAGCAGTCTTTTAATTAATATGATTATTTGTTTTAAAATGCTGTCATTAAGAATAATTTGAATTCGGCTTGTTCTTGTTGTTTTTGTGCAAAACTATCGAGCCCAACTATTTTTTTCAAAATTTGATAAAAGTTAAATTTTCAATGTGATTAGAAACATTTTATTTGCAACTAGTGCTAATTTAAATAAATATTACGAACGTTTTGAGCTTGAAATAAATAATTACGTATACAAAACATAGATGACGACGATAATTATCTATTATAAAATTATTGTTATTTTAAAAACTACATTATTTTTAATATAATTTTTTTAATTTGCCTATTTTCTTTATAATTAAATTATGATTTTTGATGAATAACAATAACATTTTAAATTTAATAATTGAAATACTTTTATAACATTTTTACAAATAAATAGGGTCAATAACTTCCGGCGGCAACTTTGCTTTTAATTGAACTTTGGAATTTAATACCCATAATGACCACTAATAGTTTGCAATTGATTTGTGCAACTATTCATATTTATCACTATTGTTTGTTTTATGTTAAGATTATATTTATTATTTTAAAATGATAATTTAAATAAAAATTAAAATTATAATAAAATATAACTAAAAAATTTTAAAATTGTTATCGTCGAAAATTGTCTTATATTAATATTTCATTTTTAAAATTTGGTCCATAAGTTATTTGTGTTTTTTTTTTTTTCCTTTCATTTCGTCAATTTTATTTGTTTATGAATTGTAAGTTAAGCATTTTTAAAAATTGCCATTTTGATTTTTTTTTTTTTTTCCTTTTTGAAATCAAAGACAAATACTTGGGGGTTCGTGTTAGACTTTAGAATCTTCATGAAGTAATTTGCTCTATGAGCTTCATTTTGAATTGAACTGTTTATTTTTTTTTCTAATTTTTTATGAACTATTTTTAAAATTAAAATATTATTTTAGTAATCCCGTTTTTAAAAATATTTTTACTTACATTTTTATAAATTCTTTTAATTTGTAAAGTCAGTTTTTAATTATAATTAATTGTTTTAATTTTATATTTAAATTATTTTAGATAAATTATTAAGTAAGTGTATATAAATTATATAAAAATTAAAAATGGATGTAAATGTGGTAAGTGGTTTTTAGTAAAAGAAAAAATTATTTCTATTTTATTTATTAGTAATATCTACAGAATTATATTAAAAATCATAAAATTATTTATTGTTTTATAATTTTTAAAAAATGTATTAGAAGGTAATAGGTAATTTTTTGTTTTGTTAAATTCATAATCGTATTTTTTATAACACGCTGCTTTTTTATATATCTCGAATGTATAAAAGTAATTTTTTTTTTTAAATATTTTGTATACTAAATACATTTTAAAGAAATAGTTTTTTTTTAAATGTTATGATGAAACCTTTGAGAAATGGTCTTTTATAATTTGTTGGCATTTTTAAGTTTTATTGCAATCCGATGTAATTTCAAAAATATATGAAAGATAATAGAAGAGATTAGATTTTATATGAAAATGAAAATAATTTTTTTTAAATAATCAATTTAAATCTTTTACTAAGAAATTTATTTTAATGTATTTTAAAATAACTTACAGTTTTAAAGTGGTAATAGTATAAAACGTAATAAATTTAATTCGGTGTAATTTACTGCGAAACAATTTTTTATAAAGTTAGGCATCATTCCATTTTCCTTACGTATAAAAATGAGGCAAACATTATGTTAACCTATTGTTTTAAGTAAATTAAATGATTAATAAAAATATAATCAAATTATAAATTTCATAGTAGCATGTTATGAATTTATTTGGTACAGTAAAATTTATTTTATGTTAAAAAAAAATCAACATCAAAAAGATCTAATTGCTCTTTAATGCGGTTTACCACCAAATTATTCATCAAATATTAGAAAGTTTTCGCTATTAAAATAATGTTCATATTTTTTAATTCACGAAAAATTACATTAATAACGCACTTTTATGGCGTATAAAAATAAATTACTGTATTCTAATTGTAACAAAAAACAGAGGTCATGTCATATACATGTTGTATTTGTCGACTTAAACATGTTGTCATTTCACTGCGAAGCTGGATCTTTACCACAATTATTTGTAATAAAAACCAATTTTAAGATCTGTTCTTGGTAGAAAAGTGGTAGCGCCCCCACATTGCGCGCCCCATGTTATTTAATGAAAATTTCAAATAATTTAAGAGACAATACGGAATCCTGGAAAACACCTGCATCAAGTTAGAAAACATCAAAAGTGACGCCATCTAAAACAAACCGAATCGAGTAATCTTTCAGAAAATTTTAAATTCATGTCCACCAATAAGGATGAATACCATAAGCGACCAGTTTTAATAATAATGCTCTATGCCAAACTCTATCAAAAATGTGCATAGCATCCACTGCAAATTTCAGTCAGATATGTCAGAATATCTCCAGTTGATCTTCTGGATCGAGCACAGTATTCTTCAACATGATATTTAAATTGTTGTTGGCTGTTTTGATCATTTATTTTTATTGAAGATCAAATTCAAACAGCGAATAATTTGTCAATACTATTGTTGGTGCTCTATGTTTCCTTGCGAGAGAAAGGCCACGATACGATAATAAGATAGCTAGCATTCTGAATCACATATCATTGACACTATAAGATGAAATTGTTATCTTAATACGATGTTAAGTATTTATTTATAGGTCACTAAAAATTCTTACGTTCCATAATCAGATAATAATAATAATAAAGATGATTTTATCTATTTATGATTATATACCAACAAGTATCACCATATCTGTTTGGAAAAAAACCAAAAAAACCAAAACAATATACAAATTTCCATGCGATAAATACTATAAATTTTCGTTTATATATTTACATTTGTATATAAACACAAAATTCGAATATTCACACAATATTTTAATAAAGCGTTAGATTTAAAGGGCTTTAAGGAAGTCTTATCAACAGCAGAGATTACAAAGGAATTACTTCGGATTCACACATAAATAAGATATAGTTTATCGATAAATTCATTTTCGCTTATCACTTTATTTGGTCTTATCATCGGTACAGAAGTTATGAACAGTTTTGTTTAGTTTTTTTTTTTTTTGCCATAATTTCAAACACTTGCATATAAAATTCTAGTGTAAAATTTTATGGTATTTCTGTACTGTACTCTGCATGTAAAGGGTTTTAAAAAATATATAAAATATAACATATTGTGAATGGTTTCATATGTCAATATAAACCGTTATCGATTTAAATTTGAGATTAAACAGCCAATACAGGATTGAAGTGGACGTTCTGAATTCTGGTATAAATTCTGTAGAACCAATCACAAGAGTGTATTTTTTGTAGATATTTGCGAAATTTTCTCCATTCAGCAGTGCACACTAATTACAGATTTCCAATTAATATTATTGTTCGAGCCAACCTTTGTATTACAGATTAGATTAGATTGTTTTGAGATTTTATTGACATTAAAGTTCCACCAGCACCGCGACCTAGCGGATCTATTGTGAATGCCCTAAATGTTGTTCGGTATACGTCAGGTTCAGAACGTCAATGTAGTCCATAATCTTTCACGGTTCCGAATTCAAAAGGTTTTTTGGATGCAGGAAATATCCTCCTAATTATCGCATTATTCTTTAACACATAAAATATGTTCGGAATTTAATATTTCGGAACTCGCTGCATCAATTGTTTTAGTACCATATAATTGTACCTCTGAGTGTATGAAAAATAACAATGTATGATTTTTTTTATCATAGCAAAATATCATGATGCTTGCATTAAAAAATGCATCCTTGTCATCCATTAATGCTTGCAAATAATTATATATTTAGTCCAAATATGGATGATAGATATGATTATACAATTAGATAAATATTTCCAATTAACAAGACTCTGCTTTACTTTGTTGCTTAAAAATCACCATGAATCTATGTGATCAATGACCAAGTCACATTGATCACAAAGTGTCATGGTTATTTTAATTAATAAATAAATAGGATTGTCATTCGTAGATTTAGACCTTTATTAGCTTTCTTTCCATTGAATCGTCGGTCGGCCCAAGTACGTGATGCTTTTATCTACATTAAATTTATAAACTACCTGTAGCGACATCATTGATGATTATAAAAGTCTGAATATGAATTCGTATACATTGCGTAAATCGGAACTTAATATTTTAGCTGATTTTATTTGATGATAAATGTAAATTAAAATTTCCAATACGGCCATCTCATGGAGGTACAGTAAACACTATATAAACAACAGGAGACAGACGACTAACGAGGTAAAATCGAAAATTTATCAGAAATTTTAGAATACACCATTAATAATAGATAAATTCCATCGATTGACTGTGAGTGCGTCACTGGTTATAAGCGAAATTATTTAGTTTTAATCACGAAAATCTGTAGTTTCGAGCAAACATCTTACGTTTTCTAGTTTCCAGCATCCATCTTCAAATGCCTAAATATGTGGTAGCAAACATTCTGTAAACGTATTAACAGGACTGATATGATAATAAAAACTGACATCACAAATTGATTAATCAATATTTATTATATGTCATTAGTCTCATAATTGAGACTAAAACTGCAATAATAGGAATGTCCGTTCAAAAATTATGCATAAGACAAAATTACATTATGTAATTAAAAAAATGCAAGAAACTAATTTAAAATTGCATCAATATTAAGTGAATCATCAATTCCAGAATTTTCAAACTGTCACATCAGGCTTTTTTCTAATAATAGATTTTTTATTAAGTCACGATTTCTAGTCAGCGTTGATTTATAGTCAGCGTAGCTATTTTGCGTCAATCAAAACTTTAGCAAGTATCTTAAATGAGCAGGACTGAAAATATCTCAACAGCAAACTAGATAATTATGCATCAATCTACTAAATTATGCATGTTTTTAAATTATGGTGTAATTATATGAAAAGGGTGATACATGAATCAGTTAATTGACACTTTTCTGTAAATTATGGCACAGATTAAATTCAAAATAGTACAAACATGAATGTAAATAACATCTTATGGGATTGTTAATCATTAGCATTATCAACATACGCCCAAAAAAAATAATTAATTGATGTTGGAAAACTTTCTAAAATGTTTAACAACACTGAAAATTTAAATCTCAATTTTTTTTTTTTTTGTTTAGTAACATTTTAATGGGCGGCTTTTTTAATTGACTCCAGACCATTTAAATGTGAATGTCTGGTATACATTAATTTACATAATGCATAAATAATTTATTTTATTTTCCCTTCTTAACATTTTTGAAAATTTAACATAAATTTTTCTTTTTTAAATTAATTAACATGTAAAATTTGACACATTATTAATTTTAATAATAACTTTTGACAATGACTACACAAGTAAGTTTATTTTTTGTAATTATATGAATATTTATTTAGCATAAATGTAATAATAACTAATTAATTAGATAGTGACTTAAGGGTTGGTTATTAATCATAAAACTATTAAAATTATAGGTTGCAAACATGATGACGGCATGTACCCCATTTAATAAATTAATTTATCAATCAATTCGACGTCCAAGTGAGAGTCAAAGTGAGATATCATCGGCCGATAGTGACTGGAGTGATTTAAGATCAATAGCAGTTCAATTGGGTGTTACAAATCCAGATGATTTGCTAACAGAAAGATTTAAAGTTGATCGGCAAAAATTAGAGAATATGATCAAAGGTTCGGATGTGTCTATATGATATTATCAACATAAAAATAATATAAATATAAATTCCATTTTAAAAATTATTTATAGTTGAAACATCCGAAGAAGGAATAAATAGTGCACAGGAATTTTTTACCTCGGTAAGTTCGACAATTTAAAAATATATAAAATTTGAATACTATATAATATTTTCTATATTTAATTTATTGTTTACATTAAGCATAATTAATCCGAATTTCGTAATCAGATAATAATTTGTATGTACTACTGATCTTTTTGACGTAATTTTTCTGTTTTTTTTTTTTTTTTTTTTTTTTTTGTTGTGATCTACCGCATTTAATATTTACGATAAAATTTCTGTTGGCTTATCTTTTAATTCCTGCCAAATGATTGTACATATTTTTTCTTATGAAACATTAAATTATATGATTTTGAATCTATCCAGAATTTATCTATACATTGCCTACAAACTTCTGTAACAAACTTCTGTATATGGTTGCATATATTATGATAATTGATGTATTTTCACATATTGAAGTCATAATAATAGATCATTGTATTATAATAATAGTGCATTTAAAGATTAATAGCTTGAACCAAACATTTTTAACAAAAGTTCTGAAATATTATTGGAATAAAAACGTTTCCTGGATAGTATACAGACAATAATCGTCACGTATAAAATAGTTGAAATATGTTTCTAATTTTTAAACTGGGATTAATAGATCAGATATTAATGTACGTTAAGGCAAAAATTAACTAAGCCAAGAAGAGTTGGAACTCTGTTATGGGTACACACAAAGTGGGTGACAGACTAAGGAAAATAATTATTTTTGTGCGGCCAAGTCCAGCCTTTCTACACTCAATTGCTAAGATATTATATCTATTTTTTTACGGTTTGCTATCGCAATCGGTTGAATACCCAAATATTCAAATCACCAAGTTTCGATTGTAGTGTGTTTTGGAATAGTTTCTCATATTTACTTTTTTTTTTTTTTTTAAATTCATTTTAAATTTAATTTTCAGATAATGAAGAACACTTCAACGTATATAAGTTGGCCTTGTCGTTTAAAAATTGGAGCCAAAACAAAAAAAGGTATTTAAACATTTCTGTCATGTCGCGAATTTTAGTATCGATATATGACCATACGTTTCAAGGATTGCATAAAATAAATCTTTTCATTGTCATATTATAACTCAATATGTGTTAAGAATCAAATGTTAAGAGTACAACGAGAAATTCGAATCTATCCACAAAGTTACTTGTAATGGCAATGTGTTTGTTATTTCTGTTCGCAATCAAGATTCGACAAAGTATAGTTATCAGTGTTACAATAAAGTTTTGTTATCATTTACGGTTTTTTATAGAAAAGGCGAAACAGGATGTAAATAAAATATAAATTAATATTGATTTTAAATTTCGGATAGGCAAAATAAGAGTCAAAACAATCATCTAGAACCTATGCTGCAATGACACGTTAAATAACCACAAAGCTTGCTTTTCGGTCGAGGTAGTGAATATAGTGATTGATGAAATCTTTTCTTGCCTTATTCATTATTAACGGTCGATGCTGCAGTTTTTAACAAATTTCTGTCTTTCCAATCTATGTATTTAATCTGTTTTGTCCTAGATTAACTTCAAAACCATTTTGTTGATACTTATTATGGACTTGTCTTGGTTATTTTTTAAGAGATTCATGATTTCATAGGATAATTGGCCCCAATTACCAAACAAACGTAACACTTCAGAATATAGTAAACAATAGTGTCATTAGTTATATAGGTGATATGAAAGGAAAATGTTAGACCTTCTTCGCTCAAATAACATATTGAGTAAACGTCCTTCTATTAAACTTAATGTTCTCGGTCATTTGGACACTAGCATATACTCAAATATCATGAATTTTAATTCATAGTCGAATAAAATTATGTAATATCACGGAGTTATTTCAAATGTCAAGAAAATCTATTAGATGTTTAAGATCAGTAGAATCAATAAGTCTGAGATATATAGATTGTTTTCTACATAGATTCATATCGATTTAATATATAGGCATGTCCCTTTTGAATGTCTAAAATAATAAGAAAATCATACAAAGATTAAATTTTTCTGAGAAAAGAAAACTGAAAATATTTTCTTTTCATTTCAATTTGTGAGATTGACTTTAACATATTACTTATTTTAAAGATCCACATGTCAGAATTGTTGGAAAACCTGAAGACATATCAATTGCTAAAGAAAAAATATTAGCTTCACTGGATGCTAGGGTAAGCTATGGAGAAGAAATGTTATTATTATAATAATAATAATAAGTACCCCTATATATAAATAGTGAATATATAAATCAATTTGTTTATTTTTCTGTTTATAATAAAATGAAAATTAGGGAACCAGAGTTATAATGAAAATGGATATATCTTATACAGATCATTCATATATTATTGGACGTGGTGGTAATAATATAAAGAAAATAATGGAAGAAACATCAACACATATTCATTTTCCTGATTCAAATCGATCAAATCCGACAGAGAAAAGTAATCAAGTATCACTTTGCGGTAGCCTTGATGGGGTTGAAAAGGCCAGAGCTTTAGTTAGAGTAAAATATTACATTTTCTTTTCGTTTTTTTTTTTTTTTTTTTTATCTATAAATGATTGTTTTTCTCATTTCATTGAATTGTCATTTAATATTTTTCTTCTACATAATTATATAGTCATCTACACCATTAATAATGTCATTTGAGTTACCGGTCAGTGCTCCAGGTCGTCCAGTTCCTGACAATGACACACAATATGTTAAAGATATGGAAAAAAAGTTTAATATTCAAGTAATTTTTTGAAATTAATTTGAATTTTTAACTTTTATTTTATTGTGATTCAAATTGTAGGTAATATTTTCAACAAGACCAAAATTACATTCATCATTAGTTTTAGTTAAGGGTGAAGAACGAGAAGCTTTAAAAGTTCAAGAAGCGACACAATTGCTTATAAATTTTATGTGCGAAAGTATAGCTGTAAGTAGTAAATTTTATTATTATATACAAAAAACAAAAATTATTAATTTTTCTGATTCCGACTAATTAATTTAATATTGGTTCAAATTAGGATCAAGTAATCTAACGAGTTTAACTCCCCAGTTACGCAACTAATAAAGTAAATGTTAGCAGATTAAATTTGAGACACATTAGAATATCGAAAATGCGCTAATAACGGTACCCAAAATAATTACATCTTAAATACAATAAATACGGACTGAACCAAGGATCGTATCAATCTAAGATCCCATTACTAGTAATGTATTGTATGTTTATCCGATGATATTTCAACAGTAACTAACTTATTATATAACTAGAGAATTATCTTCTAACTAGCAAAAAAAAAACACAATTTATTTTGTTCATGAACAAGGTGATTGTATGGATCACATCATAAGAAATGTACTCGAAAAATCGATCAAAGGGCAAACACAATCAGTGGCAAACTAAATTTTACAACTGGAATCAATCAGTAAATAACATAAATATTGGTCTAGTCTATAAAATTAATGTTTGAAAGCGAAAACTATTGAAGTCTCAATCATTGACTGATCGTATCCTTTGTATCTAAAAATTGCCTTTTAAACTAAATCGCACTTATGATATATGTAAAACAGTTATGGACTAATATGTGTTGTTGATCTCTTGTCTCAACTTAATTTATCACAAATTACGATGAAATGTAGGGCAATATAGGCAATTACATATATGTACATATTTAAATAATAATAATTCCCATATAACAGTTGATTCCTAAAATGTTCCTATTTTATATTCACAATACTCTCCTGTATTCATAAACCTTTCTATAAACATATGGCTGCCATCCAGTATCATTAAATTCGATATATACTTGGATATAAATTATCGATAGATAACACATATGGCAAGGACAAATGATTAATAAATAATTTTTTTTTTTTTTATTCTTCAATAGAGTCAAATTCATGTCAACCTACAATTAGAAATTTCACCTCAACATCATGACATTGTTAAAGGAAAAAATAACATGCATCTATTGAGTATAATGGAACGTACCAGAACAAAAGTATGAACATATTTTGATTAGAATAACAATTGTTTCAAAAAAAAAAAAAAAAACTACCCTCTAGCTGCTACAGAGCATAGTATATAGAATATCAAAAGCGATTCAAATTTTCATATTCATCCCTGAACAAAAAAAAAATTGAAAAAAAAAAAACTGAAATTATTTGGAATATTTTCCTATTTTATAATTTTAGATTATATTTCCGGATGTGAATGACGTCAATATAAAACCAATTAAAAAATCCCAAGTGACAATAACAGGTACCATTGATGGAGTTTATAAAGCCAAACAACAGCTTATTGTTAGTAGAGGACACAAAAGAATAATAATAATATATAATATCCTTTTTGTCATATATACACATATACATAGTTTCGTGAAAATGTTAACATAAAACTAAATTTCTATTTTATAGGGTAATCTACCAATAGCATTAATATTTGATTATCCTGAAAGTTCTGTTGATACATCGGATATTACCAGCTTGAGTAATAAATTTGGTGTTTTCATATCTGTACGACAGAAAACACGACAAAGTACAATGTGTATTGTAATTAAAGGAGTAGAGAAGTTTATAGGTAAGTAAAGGTTCTCATAAAAATTACTTATCATTACTATAATAAATTAGATTAAGGGTGCAATAATCAATTTATTTTTCATCTAACCAAGAAAACACGTTGCTTTTTTTTATTGATGGTAGTCAGTAGGCATGGACATCTACCAATATTTTCAATGTAATTTCACACTCAATCTTAGCATTTTAAGCATACTTTCGAACAATTTTCACTTAAAACAAATAGAGAATTTTTAAGATATTAATTTTTTTTTTTTTTTTTTTTTTCACTAAAAAACTTAACTTAAATGTAAAATTTTCAGACAAAATGTATGAAGCTAGACATGTATTACTTCAGTTAACGACACCACTAATAAAACCTGAAATTCCTGCATCATATAGTACACCATCAGACTATGAAATTGAATTAGCATATCGTCAAAATTTAACAACATTACTGGCAAATTATCCAGAAAGCCCAGGAACTCCAAGTATATCAAATTCAATAAATATGTCACCGTCTTTTGTACAACATCAAAAATATCCGGCCACATGTACAAATACTTTACATAAATTCCAGCAACAGCAGCAGCTATTACAACAACAACAACAGCAATTGAAACAGCAGCAGCAGCAGCAGCAGCAGCAGCAACAACAACAACAACAACAACAACAACAGCAGCAGCAGCAGCAGCAACAACAACAACAACAACAACAGCAGCAGCAGCAGCAACAACAACAGCAGCATCTACAGCAACAGCAACAGCAACAGCAGCAGCAGCAACAACAACAACAACAACAACAACAACAACAACCACAACAACACCAACAACAACAACAACCACAACAACAACAACAACCACAACAACAACATCATCAACAACAACAACATCATCATCATCAACAACAACAACAACAACAACAGCATCAAACTCAACAACAGCATCAAACTCAACAACATCAACAGCAACAGCAACATCCACAACAACCACATTCGCAACAACATCAACAATTACAGAATTCATCTTTAAATTATAGTCAACAATCAACTAATTACTTATCAACAACTCAACCACCATCACTATCACCAAGACATCTTTCTAGCGCAAATACAAGTGGTTATCAAAGTTTTAGCAGCAGTACAAATTCTTTGGAGCAGGCCTTTCCCCCATATCAACAAATAATACCATTGACAACTGTAACACAATTCTCACCACCCGACACCTCGAACTATTTCAGTAGTTCACATAGTCGTAAATTAAGTGACAGTGGAAGTTCATTAAGTAATGAAACTGATTTTCGTACGCCTGGGTATGATGTTAAGGTAATTTTTTACTACTCGTATATAT
>JANSTX010013510.1:0-17844 GCA_027564355.1 Penthetria funebris
AAGCTTTTTAGAGCTTGACATTATATTTTAATTTCGTTTGATTAAAATAATTTTTCAGTGTTACATAAAGTTTTAGTGCCCATTTGAATTTCTACCCCCATTTCATCATTTTGTCATTATTTATCCTTCTTCCATTAAATTTTTAATAGTTCAAAGGACACTTTGGATGAATATCGCTGAATGATATAAAAATAGAAAGCAGCAATAGCTACAGAATGTAACATTTTCATTAATAGATTTTATTATTTTTTTTACATAACAAACAATTTAATGTCCTGATATTTTGTGTGTTTTTTTTTTTATTTTCAATAATTCTAGTATCATTTCGTACTTAACTTACATGTGTAATAAAATAAAAGGATATAATGAATCTTTAATGTCCTTTTTGATGATGTTAATTTAAATCAATGTATACCCGTAAGCATAAATTTACCTGTCTATTTTGTACTATGCGTCTGGATTTAAATAGTTAATACTAGACATGAAAATTTTATATATTTGTGATAGGTTGCATGTCAGAATATGTTAAATTGCAATAAAAATAATATATAAAGGACTAATAAATTAGGAGTTATATATTTCATGTATACTTGTTACATTTAGATAAAATATATTACAGAGAATAAAATTGGATTAATGGATAAAGGAGATTAAGTAGTAGTTCTATATGGAGTGTGTTTTTTTTTTTTGCGATAAAACTCTGTGCCAAGATTTATAGAACCTATTCTATCTGAAGATAATTGCAACATGACATCTTTTTGGCATAAAAGGACTGTATATATGTTTAATGTATGCAATTTGTTATTTTATTGGTTTGAAAAATGTTTTTTGTTATTAAATGTCCATGTGGTATATCCTCTGTATTCTCATTTATGCATTTAGAAGTTAACAATTATTATAGTCAAGACATGGAGTATTTAAAATAAATTGTATATTCAAAATTTAAATTCGAAAAAAATCTAACAGTCGAAAATGGTTATGTGAAACTACTTAGGGATCCATTCCAAATTGAAATCCGTTTAAGGATTTTAATATTCTCCATTCGATGTCTTCTCATGAAATGAAGAATATTAGAATAGTATGAACGAAAAAATCTTCATTTGATTGCTAGATGCTTAAGACCAAAAGGTAAATGTAGATACAATAATTATCGTTTATATGAATCTGCTGATATTATATTGTAGACAAGGTCGAAAATTCATCGAAAAATTCAGAGAAAATAAGATAATCCGATCCACAGACTATGTGATAGATAGTCAATTAGATTCGATGAATATGTAATATACATATTTAAATACCCAATGAATATCTACAACCCTACCAACTACAACCACCTATTATCGAATACTTGACAATGCCACCCGTTAGGTCTACCAAAATTAAATAAAATGACGAACGCACTTACAAATAATTGTATTTTATATATCAATTATTTCCAGCTGCTCCAATTAGCTGCAACTCATTTTCGATGTTTTTGAATTCACACTGTACATTTGCTTCATAAATATTTTGTCATGCATGAAATTCTTCAATTTCAATACTAATTCGAAACTAATGTTCTGTCGTATAATCAGAGTAAGATTAAAAAGTATCGTAAAACAATAAATAACAAATTAATCTACTGCTGCATAGACTGTTCACTATCTATGATGCATCTTAGTCTATACTGTGGCACACTGGTAACTTACGCTGGTAATTAAAAGTGTTTCGGATTATGCAACTTACGTGGCTTTTAAACAGCATTGCTGAACATATATTCCATTAAATTTTTATTGCTTATATTCAAATAAAGTTGAATGAAAGAGAAGATGCTGTCAGCAGTAATTGTAACCAATATCGGTTGTTCAATTAACTTCCTATTATTACCTAATGGAATAAATACTTACATAATGAAAATGACTGCATAGAATTCAGAGAAGAAATTCAGTAACAGATCTGTGAAAGTCATTTGCAATATCCGTTTAATTATTCTTTTAATAATTAAACGGATATACATTAACAAACATTCAAAGTTTCTGGTGAATTATGAGAAAATATTCCAATTCTGAGTAGGACTAAGCAAACAAATTAAAATTTTCTTCATTCTTATTTATTTGCTTCAATATATATCCTTTGAGAATTTAATATTCGTATACAGGAGCAATATCAAATAAATACGGAGTATATGAAAATTGTTGATTTATTCTATTTTCAATATTCAAGATTTAATTTCAAATAGAAATATTTAAATTGCAATTTACATTAAAATGAATTCTCAATATCTTTGGAAAAAAAAAATCCCCCTCAGATAATATGCTGCTAATACATTAAATGGAAACTTATTTAAATACGCTACATTTAAACAGTCCTCCCTCAACATTATCTGAAATGGCAATTATTTATATGCAATTTTGATAAAGTAATTCAATTGGAATTTAAAATTCAATAGATTTTATCAAATTGAATTAGATTAAGATAACATGGACCAATTAACTGGTATTATTTATAATATTATTTTAACAAGTCTTGTATTAGTGGAAGAGGAACAAACGACGTGAAAATGCTGGAAGTTTAGGATAATGGCTAATGTTCGCCGTATACTCTCGCATAGAGAGAGGCACTGGTAGATCAATAATATTATCTTGATGTTCTTGGACTGATTGAGATTTGGTTGAAGGGAATCGGCCAAATGTCCACCCCGCCCTTTAGTTTTCTGTAATTACACACCGGAAGTAAATAAACTACGGGGCGAAATTGCGTCATATTATGATGACTTGAAATAGGAGTTAGAAGCTTCTCATTTAATGACAAAATAATTGTAATGAGCGATGCTAGGGTTGTAAATCCGATATTGAATGGCATTAAACAAAGATTTAACGAGGAAACACTAACTGAAAATGGAGATGCACTAATAAATTTTTGTGCCAACAATGAACTTCGAATTAACAATATCTTTTTCACATACAGATCAGTATAAATACACTTGGCATAACACCAGAGGTCAACAGTCAATTACATTATAATAAACAGAAGTTTAAATCCCTAACGAATTTTGGATGTAGGCGCTCTTTCTTCTGGTAATGTGTAGATATATCATCTGTATTCTCTATAAGATCAGAATAATTTCAAAATTACAAAAACCTAAGGCTCCAGAATATATTAAAAAACAAATATTGAATATATTATAGATCCAGGCACAAGCCGGCTATATGAGAACAGATTATAACTTGAAATTTTAAATAATTCCATCAACAATAAAGATAATGTCGAAGTGGCACGGTTCAAGTTAAAAGAAAATAGTACTAACGCAACATATGAAGTGGCTGGACGAGAGAAAGTTAATATCGATGCAAACACAATATTAAACCATGGTTTACAGTAGAAGTAAAGATTATGGTAAATAAAAAATTACAGGAATTCCTAAAGTACAGAACCCTAAACCCCAGTAGAATACACAGTATATAAACTAATTATTAGAAACAGAATTAATGCCAAAATAATACAAATTAGAAATAAATACTGGTACCGTTATAGTAAACACATGGAATTTGATTTGTTGTTTGATGGACAAAACAAAATTTGGAACTTTCTCAGAAATACCTGTAAATGTATATACCCAAAATTAATCTGCTGAAGCATGGGTTACGCATTTTTAAAATGTATATAACAACACAGAAGAATTTCATCTGGGACATACGAGGCACATAGATCAAGATAATAATTTTTATGTCAACTAACATATGCTTGAACAAGCAATTAAAACATTGAAAAATAGAAAACGTCCCGGTATTGATGATATCTCAAACGAGATTTGGAAATATGAAGTGAACAACCTAATTACTGAGGTGCTTAAATTGTTGCATAAATTACTTGAACGCAAAGAGATATCATCCAACATGACGAATGATAAACATTTCAAGAACCTAACATCCAGCAAAACATAACTGGACTTAAACAGTAGATAAATATTAACAATACAACGCGAATTAAAGTAAAGTTCACAAATAAAATACCGATAATATTATCTGGAATCCGTCAGGGTGATAGTTTGAGTCCAACATTGTTCAATATGATTATGAACAAAATCATACTGAAAATGAAATCTATTGGAATGATAATAGAATGGTAAATCAACTGATCAGTATCATTTGTTTTGCGTATGATGCTTTTGTCTTTCTGAAAATGAGGATGATTTGCAACGTCTATTATTAAACAAGATGCTGAAAGCTTAAATATGTTGATATCTACTATGAAATCAGAATCAATTGTTATAGCCGAAGAACCACTAAGATACAAATTAGTGGTAGATAACATAAGAATTGAGCAAATTATGAGATGCCGTTACTTTGGTGCAGAAACAAGCAGCTATTGAGATGTTACATGGCGTCATTTGTAGACACAGATTAATGTTACTAGATAGCAAAGTTCGAATTTATTAAAACTTGTGTAAGACCTATTTAAACATATGCAATGGAAACCCGCAGTGATACGTTAAAAATTAAGCAACTTAAGAGAACAACAGAAATTAAAATCTTTCGTACTATCACCGGTCATTCACTCAGAGATAGAATGAGAAGTGATAATATCCGAGATGAGTGTCAAATTGAAGACATAATAAAATGAACCAGAACCCGATGTCGTAATCGCAGAGATCATGTTGAAAAATTGCCAGATAATTGAATTGAAAATAATTCAATGAAACAGTACCCAAGTGGAAACGGTTGATAGGAAGGGCTCCGAAGAGATGGCGAGAAAGTTGGACAACCGCATCTCAGAACTAAATTGGTCTATGGTCTATGACCTATCGAAAGATGAAGAAGAGGAAGAAATTATACAAGTTGAGTTAGTTAAATTCTATGTAATAAAGTAAAACTGTATTATAATTGGTAAAATTTACGAACCTATACGAAACAAGCATCTATAAATGCCAAAGTTGCATTTTATACTCAATTATCACTTAATTTTGATAGGATTAAGAAAATAGATATTTCTGTTTATATGAAATGCGTTTATGTAAAACCTGGTTCGAATAATATTCATTTGGAATCTGGGGTTTTCACGATATTTCTGATATAATCCAGAGATTACCACGAATATGTAATGAATTTTTAATTATTGGACAAATTTGTATTAAATTATTGGCAAATATGCTAAAGGCAGCCTACTACTGGGACATATATTTATGATGTTGGACTGCTGGACGATTAAATGAGTCAGCCATTTGCAGATAATTTGGGTTCGCTTTTTGCATGATAATGTTCGACAAGAGTTAAATACTTTGCTAATGTATTAAGGAGAATTGGTAAAGATATTCTCGGTGTTTATAAAATCAGAAATGGAAAGATTAAATACATAATAAATAACACCAATGTAAAAGATCTACAAAATCTACGAATATAGTATAGTCAATTTTATAAAAATTTTGGGAAAGCACAATGTTTCAAGATACTGTTCCAAGTCTCTAAATCCATATTGCAGTATATAATATGCGGCAATGATTAAAGTGTACTTGAACAACATCGCATCTATATGAATTGATGAATTTTAATAATTCGATGTTATGCCGATTAGTTGGAAAACAAGAATAATAATCATTGTGTCGATAAAAGATAGTGTAAGAGCTAGTGTGTCATCTCCTTACTGAGCACAATAAATAAGTTTATTGCAATAATTACACACGATAGGACCCATCTTCAAGGCGAGTATTCGTTATTAACCGGTTAACTTTAAATCTATCAAATCGCACACTGATCACAGAAACATATTAAGAATTATTTACGAATAATCGATGTTAAAGCGATAAACACGATTATCGGACAAAGAAAATGGGTATATATCGGTCATACATTGAAACTTCTATTCAATGATCGCAAGATATGCATTATAGTGGAATTCTTAGGGTAGCAGAAGATCTGGCCGATCAAAAATAATGTGACGGCGAATTGTTATTAAAGTGACTGGTACTAGTGGTGTCTTATGTTTCATGATTACATATTTACGACTAAAATCGGTTGTACCATGGAAGCCAGTTCTTGCGACTAGCTATGACTAAAAAATAACAACTGCCTTAAAATGTTTCATTCCATTTTAAATTTCACGTTTACATTATTTGCCAAAAGGACTCTATTTGATTTTTTAAATAATCTCGCATATATAGAAACTTTCCAGAAATTAATATACACATTTTTCTTTATTATTACATAATCTCATTATTATCTATTAATTCACCCTACATTAATGAATTTACATATAAATAACAACAAATAATTTATTAAATTAATATTAATTTATTTCCATATATGTATAGTATGTTAGACTTTCGTATGATACAAGACCCGAATTATTGGTACAACTTTTCACCAGGGAATGGAATTTGGAATTGCCAAAACTTTTAATTACGGTTCAGGGTGGAAAAGCAAATTTTGAATTACAGCCAAAATTAAAAAAGGTGAGTATTATAATAACATTGTGTTGAAAATTAAACTAAAATTTAAGAAAGTCATTTAACTGCCTACTCATATAGCGCATTTTCCGGCTGAGAACTTTTAACATAGTCTTAAAATGTGTGTCTTTCATATGGCTATACTAAGGGGAATAGAAAACTAATTGTAAAAGTTGCTCTGTATACAGAGGGGTTCTTCTATAAATTTTATAATTCCCAATCAAATCATGTGGATTCTTCGTCCTTACTGAATTTGATAAGTTTCCAATTTCCAATTTGGTATTATTATAGTTACAATTATCTTGCGTTAATATTCGATACTTTTTACTTATTTAATTCTAAGTAAATTAGTAAAATTATTCATCCGTAATATGTGACTTGCAATCAGAAATGTCTATTAAAAGTCTTCTCTTAACATTCTATGGAACCACACACTTATTAAACATTACTTCAAGCTAAGACAAGATATTTATTCAACACGTACTTTTGGTTACTATACGAGTACTATAGTTTTATATATGGGGTAGTATCATGTAATCCTATTTCGTGTGAATATTCAAATTAGAAACAATTCTCTTGTCAGGATTATTTTAAAATGTGCATGCATCACTGCTTCAAGTTGATAAGCTGCAAAATATGAGAAGTTATTTTCTTGGGAAATAATTGAAAAGTAAATTTAAAAGTACTCGCGTATATGTCAATTGTTTTTATTTTTCCTATAGACAAAAAATGAAAATGTAAATTTATTTAATTTTTAGGAAATTCGAAAAGGTTTACTAAAAGCTGCCAAAACAACTGGAGCATGGATTTTTACAGGCGGAACAAATACAGGTAATTAACAGCATAACTACAGCCTTAGATATATTATAGATCCTAAGTATTATGTGGAGGAATTTATAATCTTTCTAATTACTAATAATTTATTTGTTTAGTTTTAGAGATTAAAAATTTTTCTTCTTTTTCTTTCGTTAGTTCATAGACGTGTCTTTTTCTAATAAAAAAAAATATTTTGAGATGCGGATGTCCAACTTTCTCAATATCTCTTCGGAGGTCTTTCAATAGGCCGTGTTCCACCTGAGTGTTGTTTCATTTCAATTCTTTCTATTATTTGTTATTCTTTCAACATGGTATTCCCAATAACGCCTTCCGGTTCTTGGCAATGGATCACAGTAGAACTTTCTGGAATTGGAGAAACCAAGCGTTTTATTTATTTATCAATGTTGCAGTTATCCAGTAAATTTTTTAATTTTTTTTTCTTTTAGTAGAGACTACCATTTAACGTTTATTAACGTTTTCAAGCTAGTCGATCATATCCAGTATTTTGATGGAATAGCCGAATATTGGGCTAAAATAATAGTGATAACAGCAGAGTAATCACCATAGTAATATCTTTCACATTGCACTTTTGCTGAAGTTAATAAATGTGACTGGTGATACGATTAGTATCGGAAATTCGAAAAGGACGCTTTTGAATTTTTTTCCAGAATTTAACGGTGATCGGTACAGCTCACGTGTGTGAATTGTGTTCCATTACAGGTGTTAGTTATCTTATTAAATATAATTAAAATATTTCTTAAACCCAATATATTTTACAACGATGCAAAAAGCAGCATCTCCTTGTGCAGCATTTGTCATCATCTGAACCTTTACGCCTCGTGAAAGGGCGGCATTACGATGTTAATTTGCAATTTCAAATATGCATGTAACATCAAATGCAAATAACTGTATAAATACCCAGTCACCTAGTTTGTTTGTTGAATTGTGTTTTTCAACCATCACGAGATTAACACCATGTTTTTAGCCTCGATCAGACATCATTTTTGACATATACCGTGATCGAGTTACCGGTGATATCGCGTGGAGGTAAAGATTGATTGAGTAACCTTGATGATAATCGGTCACTCCATACTAATTTTATTATATACCTTTATGATAAAAACCTTTTGAGAATTACAGGTACAGCTGTAACAAACTTATTGCGATATCTAAAAATATTTACGATTATTTCAATTTGTTATATTAACTTTTTTTTGCACACTTCAAATGTATTTTTACGAAGTATATTCGCCTCAATAAATTTAAATGATTTAATTCCTCGGACTCATAAATTTTAATAAGACTTGAATGGGATTAAAAAAAATTCATGTAGCCAGAATCAAATGGTGAAACAACTATAACTCTTATTAAATTTCAGGTGTTACAAGGCAAGTTGGTGATGCATTACTTCTGGAGGGACAACAAAGAACTGGCAGAGTAGTTAGCATTGGTATTGCACCATGGGGTATAGTTGAAAGAAATCATGAATTATTAGGACATAACAGAGAAGTGCCATGCCATAGTATAAGTTCGCCAAGGTAATTTTAAATATTATACGCTTATTTTTATTTTTTGTTACTTTTATATAAAATTTATCCGACTTTCTGAATTCTTCATTAGTGGAAAATGGAAAAGTTTTTGAATAGTATTTTATGATATTATTATGTATTATATGAGACAAAGGGGATGTTTTTTTCTACATGTATTGTGAGTGAATATAGATATAATTGTACAAGATCGATTTATATTGGATATACTTTAAGCATTTTTCGTAATTCCATTAAGAAAGTTCAATAGAAAGTTTCAAATTATATTAAAACCATCGTTATTAGAGATAAATGATATACGTAATGACTACAAAAGATATATTTTGGTTAAGTATATAGCTTCTATAGTTTCTAATATCAATATAGAATTAATTTGTCCCAATTGAAGTAGTAACTCAAATAAATTTAGAAACTATAATGGATTTTCCATTATTTCAATATTAACTTTGCTATTTAAACAACAATATTCATATTGCGAATACTATTCGTTTCTGCGTAGTGTTTAATGCCAAAAAATGATTACTAGAATCTTTTGTATGGCATTCATTTAGCAAAACGTCAAGTTGATCAAATGTTCTATTATTTGGCTGCGAAAATTTAAACATGATAAATGTTCATCAATAGATACATAAACGGCCTACTTAAATCCCTTTGTTCATTGCGTTAAATAAAGTTCGAGATGTTGATCATTTGTTTACTACTGACTCTAGTAAACAAATTGTCATAGTAGCACATACCATCGACATAACAATTTGTCTTTGGAAAAATTAATTTCTAATTCAACTTGAAAAATCAATTACTATTTTATCTTCGATTTTTTTACATATTTAGAATTTAATATCAAATTTATTTACCAAACTGTAGTCTGAAGCTTAGAACATTGTCATTTTATCTTTTAATATTTAATTTGTCAACGTAAATCTACCTGTGATATCTAATATGTCGTATTGTATGGATTCTTAATAATATATACGATTATAAGAGCTCTCACTAATTCCCATAATCGATCCTTTTTATTATGTTTAATTAAAACTAATATCCAACTCGCCTTTATATTTCTGAAGGATATAAACCCAAAGCAAAGTATACCTCTATCGGAATTCCTCTGTTAGCATGGTCAAAGCACTTCTGGCGTATATATACTTATTTATCAATATTCTACAAATTTGTTAGCATCGGTTATAGTGAATTTATTGACGTTTCCTCTGGATACCGTATGGATCACATTTATCTTGTAATGTATAATATCTACATTCAGAAATAATGGTAATATTAAAATAATTTGTGTAATGCCTGTGTTGTATAATTTGCCTCATTGATTTTAAAAAATCTTTCAGTGATCGGTCTTTTAAATGAGATCTACTTATGCCATTTAAAAATATTTCACGATAATTTATCATAATTTCAAGTATTTCAAAGAGAAACTAATGAATATTGGTTCGTTAATAGTATGCCGTCTTGACATCGATAATTCAGTAATGGACACGTTAGAAAGCTTTCAATATTTTAGAATATTTTTACTAATAGATGTAGTGCTGTCGAATTATACAAAACGCGCGGCAGATGTTCCAAATTCTAAGTGGTGTGTGTCAGTTGATACAAATTTATGGTAATCTCAAATTGCATATATTCAAGTCAAATTGTTTATCGGTATTATTGTATGACTGCAAGACTTAGAAAATGATGATTGTAAGTATGTCATGAATATAAGTTTTCGTTAATTGGTGCCTTAGACACATATTATGAATCTTTTGAATTAAATATAATTTTAGACAAGAATTTGTGAAGATTTTCGGATTTTTAGGTGGTGGATACGATTTTCAGACTGATGGAAATAGCATTGAAAACTTCATACAATATAAGACTTCCGGTCAATGTTATGCTTTAGACTAAAATCCTCAGGGTAATAGAAAGATATCGTGTTGTTGTAGTGAGATTAATAAGGTTCGTGCCAGTGTAGATAACGGGTATTTGTTGATACTTTAAACTCTATTTACATTACACAGAACTTCAACGTCACGTAAAAACTATAAATCATTCACATACAAAATTTAAAACTAATATAGTATAATAAGTACGGTCATAAAATAATTTAAAATGCATCTACTCACGTCAAACAACACTATTAATGTCGATGTTCGGTATCTATAATGATCTGTGACGGTGCCGGTTAATATAAACATTGTCATATAAAATAATATCAACATATAATATTTTGACGTAACGTTTTCCGCCTGTGACGTATAATGTAAATAGACCTTTTCTGGCACGGACTGTGTCTATGTGTATATGGCAAAGTACTGTATTTTTATCGTACGTTAATTATTTCTAATCTGTATTGTCTGTATAATTCAAAATTTGAATACGATAATTCAAATTTATTTTTTGCGGTATTCCCAGAGGACCGAGCTTGGCCCGTTGACGAAAATGATAGAAAAGAAAATCTTAAAACCCAATTTATTCTTTCAAATGTATATTTACTCTTTTCAGATCAAAATTAGCTGTTCTCAATAATCGTCATGCATATTTTCTATTAGTTGATAATGGCACACAAGGCAGATACGGTGCTGAACTTATTTTAAGAAGAAAACTTGAAAAATTTATATCAAATTTGAAATTGCATCCTTGTAAGTACATTCTAAAATTTATCTTAAATAAATAATAAATAATTTTATTTTCATTTCAACATATACAAATTCTGGAACACGATTCTTTAATAACTTTCTGTAAAAATATCCTTTTTATAACAAATTTATTGAATTCATATTGAACCTTCGTATTGTACAAAACTCATAGCTCTAACGCTTTTGATCATAAAAGTTTGAGATAAAGTAGATTATATATCAGCTCAGAATAGTCAGTAGATATATCTATACAAAATTATATAGGATATAAATTCTCATATAACACATACTAGAACTAATGACCTGAATGTTGTTTGGGGCATTGTTTGGACAGGACTCATAATGGTATTTTCATTCTTTCATAGTTTGTATTTGTACACTTCTTGGTATAGTTTTTCTATATAAAATACAGTAGAAATAGGAAAAACTTTATATTTTATTTTGGAAAGTTTTTTTTTTTTTTTTGGAAAAATATTCCTTGGAATCTCTAGACAGATTTATTTATTGTATTAACGTTCTCAACACACATATCAAAAAAATTGAGAATATTTCACATTCAAAAGGTACTGTATTTTCTTTGAATTTTAACTTTATGATGAAAATTTAATTTACATTTTTTTCAATGGTTGAACACAATTTACCCTTTAATGTTGGAAGAAAATTGAATTTGTTTTCGAGATTAATTTAATGATTCGAAGGTTAAGTAAAAAGCAAATGCTAAAGATTTTTTTAAAAATAAGTTTTAGCGTATAATTTCTAAATTGTTGATCCCTATATGAATTAATACTTTGACTTTATGTAAAACAAACAATTTAAAATTTAATCTTTTACACTCAATTTCACGGTTTACTGATTTTATATGTATTTATGTCTGAATGATTTTAAATCGACATTATATCAAGGATTTAACTTTAAAAGTCATCTGGGCGTCGTGATTGAGAACTGCATGATCTCTAGGAAAATAAGGTCTTATATAACCTAGCATATATACCTAGAGACAATAAAAATACATGACAACTATGCCACCAATACAATAGTCGAATTGTTAAATATAAAAATATGTTCGGATACGCGTTACCAACCTAATTACTCATTATTTTGTTGAAACCTGAAGAACCTTAACGTTTCAATCGCTGGTAAGAATTTCTTCTTCTTCTTGTTGTACTTTCTTTAGGTTATAGACCAGTATTTTTCTAACAATTTAGTTTTGGGATGCGGATGTCCAACTTTCTCACCGACCATTTTTTCAATATGGTCTCTCCAATAACGTCTTCTGGTTCTTATCCATCTTACTATGTGTTAAATTTGACAATAATTTCGGATATTAATCTCTGAGTGAATGATCGGTGATAGTACGTAAAATCTTCATTTCTGTTGTGCTCATGAATTGCTTAGTTTTGGACGTATCACTGCGGGTTTCTTTGAAAATTTACCAAAATGAACCAAATTTCCTATGATTCCATTTGAATAGCCAAAAGACGACAAATTTTTCAAAAATTATCCAACATATTCCAGATTGGATAAATCGAATTTTTTACCTAACTTCCAAGCATGTTGGCGAAAAATGTCAATAGTATTGTAGTGAAACTACAGCGAAATAAAAGAAAGAAAAATAATCGTTTATTATTAGGTTAGAAATATGAAAGGAGTTTACTTTTGGTGAAAATATTCTAGAGATAAACTACTCACACAAATAGATCTCCGGATGGGAAACATCAAAAATAATATACCTAGCTAACGGAGATGTGAAGTAGAAGCTAAATATAAAACCACAAGTACATGAATATAAACTTTGTTTTAACGGTGATGACTCTAAAAATTGTCTAGTTGAATAGAATTAATGGTTGATTAGTTAGCAGTGATCCGACATAGCCTTCGAAGGATCCCAATTAGCACGTAGGTGCCGTTTTGATACCACAATCTCGAGGAAACCCGGTTGATTCTTGCAGATATGCACATTAAATCCATCTCGTGACGTTTAGAAAAGCCACTAGATCTCTTGGCCTTATAGTTGCAATTTCCAATAGATTAAGTAGTATATGCCTAACCAGTAGCCTATATCTCTGCTGAGAAAGTGCTGGGAATTTGCATAGAAGGTGTTCTGTAGTTTCCCTTTCATCTATATCGCCACAACTACGACCCCCCGACCGGCCAATGTCACGTGAGCACTGCCACGGACCTGGCCAAATCCCGACGTGATAATCGCAGGAGTTCTTCCGTTTTACTCCGCCAAAACTCGGACAAAGTAATACTAGATAATCTGCATTTAGGTAGCCCTTTCCACCTAGCATTGGCCAGTCTCATATAGTATAAGCCAGTTGATTCGTTTAGTACGCTTAGTGACGGAGAAACTTGCTCCGATATATCAAGACCCGATCCTTGTCTGACCAGTTCGTCGGCCCTCTCATTACCGGCAATGTCCCTGTTGCCAGGAACCCATAACAGTTTAATTTCGGCCGCGTTACTTGCCTCCAACAATGCGAGAAAGCATTTCTCGACCAGTTTTGGTTTTAAGACCGACGAGGTAAGCGACATAATGGTATCCATACTATGGGTGGGTATCGCCACTCTTTGAACGTGAAACGAAGCAGACAACAAGAAGGCACATGCCTTCCAGACGGCAAACATTTCCGGTTGGAATATGCTTGAATTGTTTGGTAGCCTAAAGGATTCTGCCACGCTAAGAGTGTCTGAGAAAACCCAACCACGGCTTCCATCTTAGAACCATCGGTGAAAATGATGGTATCGAAACCATCCAAGGGGTTTTTCTACTTCCACTCCGCTCGTGTATTATATTTGATAGCGATTCCTTTATTAGGCAACAACTTCGGGACCGAATAGTCACTACCTTGCGCCATAATTTCATGACATTAGAGGCGCAATATGTTACCATGCCCATACGGTCTTTCTTGAAAAGCGTCTAATGCTCTCAGTCTTACGGCACTACGCGATGCTGTCAATTTGGTGTACAGGAAGCAGACACTAAAGAGCGTTGAGCGACTCCATGGGCACCGTTCTTAGCGCCCCAGTAATACCTGTCATAGCGCATCTATACACCCGCTCCATTTTTGTTCTGTTGCAGCGTCTGTCTAAGGCCAGCCACCAGCCCAGGACACCGTACATTAGGATGGGTCGTATCACTGCTGTGAACAACCAATGAACCACATTGGGTCGAAGCCCCCATGTTTCGCCAAACATTCTACTATAAGCGTGAAAAGCCGTGCATGCCCTTTTACTCCTTTCTTGAACATTGGCCCAACGTTCTATCATTTTGATCGCAAATCCCACGATACTGCTGATCGTCGAAGGGCAAATGTCCGGGGCCAGAACCACTAGATATTCAGCTTACGCTACCGCTCTTTCCAACTTCTTAGGATCTCATCCATAACTAGAAGCCAGAGAGAGAGAGGGGAAAGGACACCTCCCCTTGGGGTGCCCCTATGTGCATTTCTGTTGTTGCAATAGCTTCGAAGCTCTGCTTACACTATTCTTGTTGTTAATATGGTTGCTATCCAGCTCCTAATTCTTGGCTACACACGAAAGTGAAAGAGCGCATCTTTGATTGCTTCTACTTTTACATTGCTAAACGCTCCCTCTATATTCAAAAAGGCGGCTAGTGTGTATTGTTTATATGTTACTACGTGCAGTGCCATCTCCGTGGATTTACCCCCACAGTACGCGTGTTGAGACTTAGCTATTGGAGTTATTTCCAGTAATCTACGGATATTGTTATCGATAAGGCGTTCTAGGGTTTTGAGAACAAAAGAAGATAAACTGATGGGTCTAAAATCCTTTGCCATCTCATGTCCCGTTCTGCCCGTCTTAGGAATAAAAATTACCTTGACGCACCTTCAAGCTAGTGGCACATGGTTCAGAAGAACACAGACCCTTAAGAAAAAGTTCATCCATGGAATCGAAATCTCTTTAGTTTTCTGTAGCATGGCTGGAAAGATAACGTTTACTCTTGCGGATTTGTAGGGCGAGAAGCTACTTAAGGTCCTGCTAATCCTCTCTGGCGTAAAAAGATCGTTCTCTCAGTCATTGGAAGTACCTACTTCCCCTGTATCTACGTTCGTAGTGTCGATTACATTATCTGTCCAATCGGGGAAGTGGGTTGACATAAGAAGCTCCAGAGTTTCTTTCCACTGACCAGTATTCGTCTGAGAAAACTAGGACTATTGTAGCTCTTAGCTAGAATTTTTCTAACTCTGGCCGCCTCCCCTGTTTCCTTGATGGATTCATAGAAACTTTTCCAGTCTTCGCATTTGGCGCATTTAATGACTTTCTCATATTCCCTTAGGGAGTCTTTATAAGGCTGTCAGAAATTGTATCTGCAACAGATATTGAATAGTTCTCTGGTCATTTTTCTGAGATCAGATAAGGTTTTGTTCTACCAGAGTGGAACCGACTTTTTGCTTCGTTTGCAACTGAATACGCTGTATTCATGACTTTCCCAAACCTTTCAGCTTCAGCCTCTAACTTTGAAACAGAGTACTCATCATCTTCAGTCGAAGGCTTCCCTACCTTGTTCTTGATGATGTTACAAAATCTGTTCCAGTTTGTTCTTTTGGGGTTTTTGAATTCTTTAGGGGGGTCAATATGAACCCAAATGTTAAAGAGTATCCAACTATGATCCGAAAAAGATTTGTTGTCAGATACTCTCCATCGTTCAACCTTTTGGGAATTTTTGGGGTTATTAATCAGGATTATATTAATAATGTCTTCCCACCTTCAAATGTATTCGAACTCGGAAAAGTAAAAGTTGGAACACTACCCCTGTTACACCCTTCTAAATTATTAGATAATAAAATTAAAAAAAGTTCCTCACCTCTTTCCGAACTGCCACTCAGGGTATGTCTGTGTGTTGTCCTGGCGATGAGGTCTGCAAACTCTGTCGATGACATGGGGATATCATGACTCTTGTACACTGAGCAGATGAAGACCTCTTCACCATTCTTGTTCAGCAGCTTAACTGTAGTTAAATCCCTTAAGGTAAAGGAATGCATAAATGTGTTTTTTAATAAGTATGCAGGTTCTGGGTCTACCTGCATTCTGCTCTACTGGCTTGTAGAACAGATTATAACCATGGGCGTTAAGCCGCCTGATATTTGAAGCGTTATACCATGGCTCCTGAAGCAGGGCTATATCAATTTGCTTTTCTCCTAGGAGCACTATTAGATTAATGTTTAAGATTTATTTGAACAATTCTAATCATTGTGTGCCTGGGTGTTTGGTGTTGTATTTGTTGTTGTTGTTGTTTTTGTTGTTGTTGTCGATGTTACCTGCACCGGTATTTTTGGCTGTGGTGTTTCCGTTGCCGCTGACATCATTGTTGATGTTGATGTCATCATTCAATGACATCATTTGTCGCTCCCGTTTTAAAGATTTTAAGTTTAGCTTACCGCAGGCCAAAGCTAAGCTAATTGGCCTTCCTTTCCAGGAGATCAACGCTTTCTACGTTGATCATGAGCAGGAAGGATGTATTGTTCTTCTGCGGTGGCTCAGCCTAGAGTACCGTCCAATCTGACATCGGAATATCCGGGTTAATCAGCTGGAGGTAACCAAGCATTTTACCTAGCTCAAACAACCATCTTTGGCAACCAAATCCGAGCCCTTAGAATTAATGGTCATGTATATTATTTTTGAATCGCACAAATAGATATAAATTTACGAAAATGGAATTATAGACTTTTGAAACGTTTGAAATTTGGTTTACAGCAAGGACTCTCTGACTATCATTAAATTCATCAAGTTTAACCAGTCTTCTACCTCCCCTTGTATTTAATTATCTGAAGAATTTTTATATTCTGTCCGCACCAGATTCACTGTATATGTGATGGTTGCTGATATGCCAAATACTATATGTGCGATAATCACCGCGGAAACTGAACATTGAATATTCTCCCGTCAAATATTACATGTTTCTTGGACATGTGATTGATGATTATAATCCTTAACTTTCGTTATTCAAGAACTAATTACATTTTAATTTGTAGTTTAGCTCGTTAGTGTCCAAACCATGTTAAATGACTTTTCGCAATCAACAGATTTTTCTATTACTTTTCAATCATATATTAAAGTCATGATCTTGTCTAACAATTTTACTATTGCATCACACGTTGAACAACATCTTCTGATACTGAAACATATCTGGGTATCAGGCAATATGTTATTACTGTGAATTACTTCTTCTTCTTCTTCTTCTTCTTTCCTTAGGTCATGGACCTGTGTTTTTCTAGGACTTTTTATTCTCTGTTAATTTTAAGATGCGGATGTCCAACTTTCTCGCCATCTCTTCGGAGGCCTACCTAATGGCCGTGTGCCACCTGGGTGTTTTTTTCTTGCGATATTTGCGATTGTGTTATCTGGCATTCTATCAACGTGGTCTCTCCAGTAACGTCTTCTGGACCTAGTCCATCTCACTATGTCTTGAATT
>JANSTX010013543.1:0-15716 GCA_027564355.1 Penthetria funebris
TAAAATAAAAATAAAATCAATTTAATTAAATAAAATCTACATTTTATCGCGAAAAATGGCATCAACATCAAAGAAAATACGAAATAAAATATCAAAACCGATCGACTTTTCCATACGTCTCTACAGTAAAGAAAAATTACGCTTCAGTGTACACAGTCTGAAATGAGCATGGTAGAGCTGTACTCAAAATTGCTCTTCAACAGCTCTACAGAATACGTGAGGTAGAGCCGCTCTATAGTGTACACACTGTACGTAGAGTCTCTATACTTTACACACTACACTTTACCGAAAAAACTCTATAGTGGACACTTGGCTTAAGATTTAGCAACATTGTAATATCCATGCTAAAGATCCTCATAAATGCATTCATGATTTTGTCCCATATTGTAAACAAAACTTGAACCCAAACTATCGTCAGAAACAGCCATTTGATGGTAAATGTTAAGAGACCATTGTCGACATTATAGATATCTATTTGCAAGATCACTATATAGTATACAGATGCATTGGGTGTTTTAATCTATGGCAACGCGATATATTAATGTTAAAATTGTCTGAATCTTTAATTTTGTTTAGGAATTTTAGTGTGCGTTTTACCAGAATCCTGTCGGTTCTTTCGATATCAGCGGCGCGATGGATTCTTTGATTAATAACGTATCTGCATTGTCCGCTCTAGGTCTTTTAGCTTCCGTTAATATAAACGAAGAACTTTACGTTCAAGAATTCTAATACTTTCCATTTGATGATTGAATATATATCGATAACCAACCAGAGAATTAATATGTTATTTATGGTCGTATTAATTTATTTGTAAGGTATTATATATTGATCTTTTTGTTGAGTCTACTGGTTGTCTTTAGAATTAGGCGCATCGTGTGCACTGACGCAAATATAAAGTGAATTTTGAATTGTAATAAATTAATTTAATTTGATATCCAGTTATTTCAGCGTGTTGTTGTTATTAATTCTATTACCATTTATTTAAATATTTATATCTCTTGACCTTGAGTTCTTGTTAGGCGAGCCGTACATTTAAATACTATATGGCATTGCACTTAAAGTAATTTAAATTCAATTTCCAAAATTATTACATTCAACTATGTAATGTATTGATAAGGTGCAAGTTTATAATTTCCAGTATATGGATATCATCATCAGCGTAATTAATTTTACTGATTCGGTGTACTGATGTAGAGTTTGGTTTGATGTTATTGAGATAAGAAGTAGATGTGGTAGATGTGAGACGTAAAGTGTTGCTGCAGACTGCTGCAGAAATTGAATCCTGTATTACACCGGCTGTAATATTATAACTGTCAGAAATGTGTTCTCCAATGCGAACTCTGAATGTCCTATTTGATAGAAAATGTAATATTATATTTTTAATAAATGATGATTGTTAATTTCATGTAAATATTATTTTAACTTGTAAACAATCCCATTGGTCCATACCGTGCCAAAAGCCTTTTCACAGTCGATAGAAGTTGCAATCTCTTAATGCTTTGGTTGTAAATTGTCAATCATACCGACTATAGAGCATGGTTAGTGAAGTAACCTCTTCTGAAACCCATTTGTGATGCAGAAGTTTTTTGCTTTCAATAAAAGTTGATGATTTTATTGGTGAAGAATTTTTCAAATACTTAACATAGAATTTTTCAAATATTTAGCAAATAGTACAGATATAGGTCGGTAATTAGTAATCAATGTAGTGTTTTTTCCAGGTTTTGAAGATTGGGATAACTGCTTGCCGTTTTTCAAAAGCCTTTGTATGCATTTGTGAAACGATTGATTAAACAGATGCACATAGAAACAATATACACTTACTAGAGACTTTTTTGATAACCCTTTATTAGAATAACCATTAGGACCCTTTGTGGATTTATTGTTGGAACCTTTAAATAAAGATTCGTAGTATTGGTGAGTAAAATTTAGCGTGTAGAATGTAATAATATTTGGGTCATACAGTCTGTAGTAAAGTCTTGCAGTTTATCATGCAAACCAGAAAATTGAGTACCGTATCAATTGATTTACTTGTGTTGAAAATTGTTAATCATCAATTACGTTATATTTTTTGTTTATGTATATTTGAAGTGACCGACTATCATTTCTATGTTGCTTAACTGATCTTTACTTCCAAGTAGTGTCATCCGGTAACACAATTAAATAAAAATTTATTGTAGTTATCAGTTGTTCAAAATTACTTGAACAAAAACATACTGAATGCAGAGAGAGAGAGAATTGACCCTGAATAAACTGAAGAAGAAGAAATCAAATATATTATTAATTACTTGACCTCAAAAGTGGTTCACTTCTACCTATGATTACGTTTTTATTTTGAATGTATGTGTTCCCAAAGTACTTCATTCTATCTTCGCATCTAATTCACACCGACATCAAATTTAGCTCATTTTCATATTAATAATGATGTAAAACTTACCTATACCAAATTTGATTCAACGTTTTGTCTAATATACAGGACTGGTAAAGCCAAAATGAAACACAAAGTTGAATCAATTCAGTTTAGAGGGCAGCAACAAAACAGAAATAAATTCATCGAAACGTATAACGTAGAAAAGTATTGTGGATAATAAAAAATCAATGCTTATTTGAATTTGTAATTAATCAAATTTTTTTACGTTGAATATGATTTAAAAAAAATTATAAACAATTAAGGAAAAATTATATTAAATAAGATACAGGCACTTCCGGTTTTTGTGCTTCATTGGATGAGCACGTGAGAAAAAAAATTGTGAGAGTAAGCCTTCTAATTCTTGTCTTTTTATTTAATGACCTATGCCTATTGACCCATATGGTGAGTGTAAGTCGAGTGGAATCTATATTTATTTTTTTTGTGTGCTCGCTTGATACAGTGTAGACCGAACCCGAAGTCATATATTCTCAATATTTAAACAAAAAAAAACATAACCTAAAAATTCCGTCTATGTAGCCATTTGCTAGGACAATCAAAGAAGAAATAAAATACAAAGTCATTAAGTTAAAAATGGTGTCTTGCTGCATTAAAGGATGTAAATTAGCTAAAAAACCAATGTATTCCTTTCCCCGTCCAACGTAAGTATTTTTATAATATATTTTGAACAAAGAAAAATATATTCTCATTATTTACTGATAGACATTATGACGTGCCAATGATAAAACAATTGAAGACCCGACGAGCTCTTTGCTGGATTAAAGCAATAAACAACAATCTACATATAGATTGTGTTAAGTATAGAAAAGTGTGTGCAAATCATTTTACTGCCGGTATATATTTGGTTATTTAAAAATGATTTTCCATAGTTTTATTATTAATTTCCTTAAGTTTAAATTTTAGCCAAACCCGCCTCACTACAAGCAATAAATGATCCAGACTGGATACCATCATTAAATTTAAATCATGATGAACATGACGCAAACGAGTAAGGTTATATTGTCATCATTTTTCTCGGTGTTTTGTTCCCCGCTTTATTCATTGTTTCATTTTATCAATATTTTAAGATTAATCCAACAATGTGAACGGCAAATAAATTTAATAAAAATAGAATTTGCAGACTTTGTTGAAGAAAGTATAACGCTACTCGAAATAATTGATGATCCAACAGAAATTGAAAATTGAAATGTACGAACGCTTAATTTATCACATTTTAGTAGCACTACCATTATCACTTTATAAATATATATTCTTTCAGCATCACAGCATCACAGCATTGACGAATTGCATTATCATGCAGTTTGAAAAAAACTACAATTTGAACTGGACATCTATTTACCATCATATTGCCATTAACAACACGTACGAAATAAAACAACTAAAATTATAATTTGATTGGAGGGAAAGAAATCAACTGAATAATAGTTGTGCGGTTCCACAATTGAATAATACATTAAGGTTGTACATAAACTATCAGTAACAAACATATCAGATCCAGCATTGTTAGTGTATAATAGATACAGGTGAATATGCAAGCTGGAAAAAATGAAGTAATTTCAACAAAAAATATACATTCAATTTAAAATATGTGTAATTATAGTCAATAGATAATTTCAATATGCATTTACACCAAATTACATTTGTTTCGTACTTTTGAATTATTCACCTCTTATAATGTCATACCGCAAACTATATTGCACAAGTTACAGTTTTACCTGCGTGTCTTAGACGAATAGGAACAAGTGTGGAGACAAAATACACGTTTATTAATTTTTACGGTCATGATATCATCTTAACATATAGGACAAATTTTAATTACCCATTTGTAATACATGTTGCATAAATCCCCAATTAACTAGTTTGTTGTTGAACTGTTTTTCAACCTCAGTTGACAAACCAGACATTGAGACTATTTTTCTCTATCTAATGCCATTATTAACATATATCGTCACATACGGTAGCTTTCTAGAATTTCTCTCACTTCTTCCTCACAAGATCAAGACTGAATTGTTTCTTTAAGATTTACGATTAGCCTATATAATTTTGTTTGTTATTGTTCGTTTATTGGATTATCATTCTAAATGTGTTGTATATGATTCGTGCAAAATTAACATCAACTAGAACACTGAAGTCATAGATTCTATCATGACGATTATTACAAAAAAAAATAATATTGTATTGTATTCACTTCACTTCATCACTTTGATTATCAGCTCATTCGTTTCATTCGACGTAATCATCAAATACAGTTGGCCAATAATGATATGTTCTCGGAAAAAAATATTATCAGCGTCCGCAGAATTCACACAGCCTTAGAACATAGTCTTTAAAACATATGTGTGATCTTTTTATCAACTGGACTCTGACTAATTAGTCATTACTAAATTGAATTGAATAATCTTCGTGCACTTTATATTTTTTAATATTATACATGGTGGCATGGATTATTGCATAATAGATTACATTTTTCAATTAAATTTAAAAATTCTTTATTATATAATACATAATTATAAACAAAATTACAATTTGTGATCAATAATCATTTAAAGGTGAAAGCGCACATCGCACTCTCGATGCTTATTGTAGACATGTTAACCTAATAATAATAAATACTTGAACATGCTTATCAGAATTATGTTTATATTGAGGCAGGTTGGTTGGTTGTTTGGTTAGCAGTGGCGGATAAGACTAAGCCTTCGAAGGATCCCAATTAGCACGTAGGTGCCGTTTTTATACCACATTGAGGCAGGACTAAGGATAGGTAAATTGGGTATGGGAAAGGTAAGGTATGGGAAATGAACCGAAAGTTATTATTGTGATGTCATCTAACTGTGTTGCTAAATGTTATAGCAAGGTATTTTAGTTGATTGTATTGCAATGTATGGTCTTGTTCAGTGTTCATGTTCTTCAAAATACGATAACTTCACACTTGGAGTGATTTATTATTTTTCAGAATTGCATTCACTCGTTATTGTGTTTAAATGTAAATTCATTATCCTGGAAGCGGTTGACAAATTAGAATGCGATACAAGTATAAGAATATCATTAGTATATTCTAATTTTGTGAATAGGCTGTATGGTATTACAATTTGTAATGTGGTCACAGAATGAAAGAAGTGTATGTTAAATCTCCGTTCGGGAATTTTATCATTTGCCAATCAAACTAATCGGACGACAATGTTGAGAACATCCAATTCCAATCTACGGACGGTTTGCTGATCTTCTCAAATGGAAAGATGTACTTGAGTGCTTTCGCGAGCTCATGAATAGGCTCGAATTTCAACGTGGTGCAAGACGATTTAGAGATTTTGCTCTCTACTTGTGGTGAAATCAAATCCGCAATGAAACACGCGATAAGGTAGCCGGCGCCGACAACATATAATCCGAAATGTATGCATCAATATTGATGATTGATTAGTAACACTTGACTAAACTCGCCACCTAAAACTGTCTTGCCACCAAATTATAACTTGTTATTCATAATATCTTGAAAAACAATATCAACAATTTCTAAAGCAGTATTACGTACCATTAAAACGGGTTTCTGGAATCTGAGCTGGATAAGTATACTTTCGACCTTTATATTTTTGGATAGCTAATCTGTTTCTAATATAGTTTTAAATAAAATACTCGTATTACAATGTAAGGTCGATCAACTGGCGTTTGAAATTCATTAAGCACGTAGGATTAAAGGTGAATGTCATAAATAAGTATGGTAAGAATGGTAAGTTTTCGTATCACAGCCATATTATCCTGATATAGTTTTGACATAAATCTGCGACGAATAAAAGATGAGAAGGTAAGATATAAATGTTACTGATGCTGGTATTATCATTAAGCCTTTTTTTCTGTAGAGAAGTGTATACACCCGGTAGAGCTTTACATAAGCGTTCTACATATAGTGCATACAGTCTATAGACCTCTACTCAAAATTTCTCTACAGCAGCTCTGTATAGTACGGTAGAGTGGTAGAAACGCTCTATATTGTACAAACTGTAGATAGAGTATCTACACTCTACCGAAAAAACTCTATAGTGGACACTTCTCTTTAAAACCATTCATATGATGTGGCAATTTTTTGTAAGAATCAATGGGACAGCTTTGTTGATTTTGACGAATGAATTGGAATCGAGAAGATTTTACGCGTGCATATGCATACACTAAATACTACTGAAATAATTTATGTACTGCAGTTTTTAAAAAATATGTTTACGTACTGTAATTTTGTGTGCATTAAGTTATGGTATATGTGTATTAAGTTATGGTACATATTAACAGACCAACCGAATTCACTGTTTGGAAAGAGAGTGGAAATATCATTCGATCAGGGTATTTAGATAAACATGATAGACGTAAGCACAAAACAGCAAAATCAATATTACCAAGAACGATTTAATCGTGATCGGTAACAAAAATTAATGCAATCTCCTCTGTAAATTGTGCCATATATTCAAGAATGTTCTAATACATATATATATATACAAATATATATATATGTATATTAAAATATTAAAAAAGTATCACTATTACCAATAGAACTAATATACTTCACTTATATACAATAAATAATGTGTAGTACGAAAAAACAATTTAATTACATTGTTCTTTGGTAGTACATAACTGAAATGATGCTTGCGCAAAACTATTAAAAATTGTAAAGTATATAATACGATAATTATAATATAGATGAGTTTATACTGGATTATCATCATTCCTTAATCTTAAGTATTACATGAATTTTTAAAAATTACTAATTTATAATTTATACATCTGCTTTTTTAACTTTAAATTATAACTACAATATTAAACTTTAATTTCAAATATAAACTAAAATCATTCAAATAAAATTTTTAAAATTAAAAAAAAAACATGTTTAACAATTAAATTATAAATTAGTAACAAAATATGCGTTAGAATTAGTAAAATGTAAATATTGCAACCATATTTAGCTTATGGTCGTGTTTCTTTAAATTATATAATCTTCCAAAATTTTATATAATATTTTCTCTTTTCAATGAAGTTAAGAAGTCTGGCATATATAAAACTGTGACGGTACAATCGACACCTTTAAAATTCGTAGCACTTTTTATTTGTAATTTCTTATGTAGAGGTAATAATTGTTTCAGTCGACTTATAGTTTCCTTTGTTAAATTATCGTCGGGTAAACCTTTAAACACAGTCAATTAAAAATAAAAGTACATTATTTTTAAAATTATATGATTATAAATAATAATTTATAACATACCTTTAATTGTACATGGATTTGTATAGCATACATACATATATTCGCGTTTCATTTTCCTAATATTTGCAACACTAACAGTATCAACATTACCATAATCAAAGAATTCTATAAGTCGATAATTTTTTTTATTTGGTAATACATCATAGCTAATGCCACGATACCATTTATCATCAACAGATTTAGCAAAACATACTTCATCAGTTCTGTAATATAGAGTTAAAAGAAATATAGAATTTATTATTTTCAATTAAATAATAATTTAGAAAACTATAAAAGATATAATTTTTTTTTACTTTATACCTAAAGGTTATATGAGTAGGTGTGTTGTATGTGTAGGTGTATTGTATATGCATGTGTGTTGCATGTGTAGGTGTGTTGCATATGTAGTTGTGTTGTATGTGTAGATGTGTGTGCGTGTTGAGGGGTATGTGTATACAGTTGTGTGTATAGGTGTACGTGTACAGGTTTGTTTGTGTGTTGTGTTAGTGTAAATGTGTTGTGCGTGTATTGTGTACGTTTGGTTATATTGTGTGTGTTTGGGTGTGTTGTGTGTGTTTTGGTGTATTATATGTGTGTACATACGTGTATCAACGTAAATTTTTGTCATTATTATAAATGTCAGCAAAGTATATTGGTGTGATTATAATTTAGTTATTGTTATGTTAATGTTTATGGATCCAAACAATATAAGTAGAGCTAGCTACCTAGATGCCGTTCACACATTACAATTGTTAGTCTGGTAGTATAGTAAAATTACGGCACTTTAAAATGATCGTATAGCAGGTAATTTTTTAATTTTTGCATTATTAATTCGTTATTTTTTCCAAACGAAGTTTCATAAATTATGGCAATAAAATTACATAAATATAAATAAAAATATCATTTCAACACAGGTATCAACCTAAAAAATTAAATATTTTTTTTGTTAATGCAATCGTTCCCAAAAACATTTAGTCAACCTGTTGGAAATGATATTTAAAATTCTAAGGCAGTTGCTATATAAAATAAATTTCAACAACTGAATATTATTTATTAGTATTAGAATGCATATAATGCAAATTAATTACAATAATTAATATAAATAAAGATCCGTCAATACATTCCCAAAATCAGATAAAATGCGATCAATTTATAACCTTTAGTCAAAAGATGTGCAAATCGAAAATTGTTCATGTATAAAATTATTTTTTTAAAATTTCTATATCTAAGTTGAGTGTCATTCGTATAACCATCATCAACTCAACCGTTACTTAATGCGGAAGCATATGGCGTCAACGAATAACCGCCAGTGTTTACGATCTTTAAACATCACTGTACTCTATCACTGGTCCACTAGTACTACACTCACTTCTTAAAAAATGTTCTTCACCATGTTTTTTTTTTTTGTACAAGATCTAAGTCAATAGTTGTTATTGTATTCCCATCAAATTCGAGACCGTTTGTTGACATTTTTCGTGCAATATACGTATTGTAACAGTGCAAGTTGCTAGCACACAATCACCCAGGTTGATGCAATTTTACGATTGTTTCCCACCCAATCGCAGTCCTTCGAACTTACAAATTTTGCCATATAACAGAGCAACTCTACTGTACATATGATATTTTTAGTATAAAGGATTTTATTAATTTTATTGAGAAAAAATAAAAATACATGAGTTATTTAAATTAAAAGGAATTGACAGATATTGCAATTTCTCATATTTTATTTATTGGATAATCTATTGACACAAGAAGTATTATAATTGCTTAGTACATTATTTAGTACATATATGAAGTTATCGCTATAAATAAATAATGGAATTAATGGTTACGTAAATGTGTGCCGCACAGCATTAGCTTTTATTAAGTTAACAAAAGCAGCTGGCAGTCTCTAGCAAACACAAACATTTTAATTTTAATTTTTATGACACTGCACATTAATTAATTTTGAAATTAATGCCCTTAAAATTGTTATACTGCTATTTAATACTAATTTTTAAGAATTTTTAATCTAAACATTATTTTTATCATTCCAATTAATTTGTTTACGGATTTGTAACATAACTTTTCGAAATCTCTTATTTTCCACAATTCGTTTCGAATTATTATCAATCACAATTATTTTTGAATTATCTTTAGTTAATTCAAACACATAAAACATACTTCATAAAATTAATATTTTTCTCAATTATAAATTTGTATTAATTTTACTTTTCAGATCAATTTTACATTCACCATTGAAATTAATTTTTCTAAAATTTAATTAAACCTTACCTTGGTGAATATGGCGGTTCCAAAGAATTATTACAATAGTCTTGAATTTCATCTTGATTTGTATCAAGAGTTTTAATATCACTACACATAATACATGATATCAATCCATTATCTAAATCTTGATCCAAAATAACTAAAGTCAAATCATCACCACAAATAGTCTTATATTTAATTTCCTTTTAAAATAGAATAAATTAGTATAATAAAATGATCAAAAAGTAAAAAAAAAAAAATTAAGTAGACAAAACGAAAAATAAAAAATAAAAAATATTAAAATAAAATATTTATACATTTTTAGTGATAATGTCATCATTTATATGTGTAGATAATGATTGAACTGATGACTGAACACCTTTTCTTTGTAATTGCTTTAAAATTTCGGAAACTTTTTCATTTACTGATTCTCCGGTTGAACAAATTTTTAAATCAACAACAGTTGTTTTATTAAATGTTGTTTCTTCATCATTATAACATAACTCCAATTCGATTAATTCATCTGCTAATTGATTTAAATAATCACAAATAATTTTATTTTCAACATCAAAATTTTGATCAACATTATCATTAATACGTAAAATACATTGAAATGGATAACGTACTCTTTCTGATAATTCTATGCTTAGTTCTTTTAATTCGTTTACATTAACAGTAGCTGTATTACCAAAATCAATGAATGCAACTTTAATATTATCTTTATTTTCATTTCGTAAAACAATTGCACGATAATAAGAACCATAAAATGGTGCTGCTATAATAGTACCTCTATTTGGTATAACTGTTAAATTTTTAACCCCTTCACAATATGCGGCGACATCTTTTAAAATATTTAAATAATCAATATTGAATGTATTGTTAAGTGATCGTAAATAGATTCTTCTGGCATTAATCAAACCTGTTAGAACAACACGTGATTTAGTTTCTGGAATAACGCAAATATTAGTATTTTTGTCTTTTGCATTTTCTTTAACTTTATGTAAGTCAATAACTTCAGTTGAAGTCATTTTAATATTTTCTTGATCTTGATTTTGTTGAACTGCATTAAGAACAGTTGTTTTTTGTTGATTATTGTGATGGTCATGATTACCAATTCCGTATTCTTTTCTATTATCATTTTGTTGATTTTTATTTGTATTCTTTCTGAACGGTTGCACTTCTTTGTGGTACTGTTGCTGTTCTTGTTGTTCTTTTTGTGGTGATTGCTGTTGCGGTTGTTGATTTTGTCGCGGTTGTTGATTTTGTCGCGGTTGTTGATTTTGTCGCGGATGTGGATTTTGTCCCGGTTGTTGATTTTGCCGCGATTGTTGATTTTGCCGTGGTTGTTGATTTTGCTGTGGTTGTTGATTTTGCCTTTGTTTATGCTGTCCAAAATTGTTTTTTTGTTCATTATTATAATTAATACTTTCATCAGATTTTACATAATTAGAATTTTGTTTTTGTTTAATTTCTTGATTAACAAATATAGGTTTATTACTTTGTTCAACAATATTTTTTAACGACACCTGTACATCCGTATTTTCTGATGCAATAGATGCAACAACAAGACAACTAGTATTCTCTAGTTGAGTATCTTGAATTTCATCACCAAGTAATGCACTAAAAAGAAAACAAAAAAGTACTTAAAATCCGAATTGAATTAAATTCTCTGTTATAAACAACTTAAACGATCATTAATAACATACCCATTAATCATTTGGTTCGCAATAGCTTCACATTAAATGGAATGAATTCATATTCTAAAATACAAATTTCTTTGCTTACTAACGGGAGTCAGAAGACCTAGAGGTGCATGTAGACTTCGTACAAAAATATATCGCAGGCATCGAAAGAATTGACAGATAAATGAGTGAGACATACGTAATTTTTTTCAAGCAAATTTAGGTATTCAGAAAACCCCAATTTAAAGAGAAAGTTTGCAAATAAATAAATCGTAATCATCAACAATGTTCATCTCCAACAACAGTTGGTTTTGGATAGCATCACACACAAACACTGGGTCCTTACATTTTGCCTAAATGCTACGGTAATGATGAGCATCAACTTGAACACATGAAATATGACGTTAATTGGAAGCGATATTTGTAGGTAACTGATGGAACCGCATTTAAACTGTATAATATATATATTATATCTTCTTTTTCTTCTTCTTCCTTGCCTTCCCAATCAATTTCTCCACAAGTTTCTATCTTGTGTATCGTCACTTTCTGCATTCAATCTGTTCAAGTAATTTTGAACAACCGACAACCAAGTAGCTTGTGGGCGACCAAGTTTTCTTACATCATTTCCAATATTCAAAGTCAATTTAACGCAGTAAGTTTCCGGTCAACGCATTACGTGACCGAACCATCTTAATCTACTTTGAGTGATTATATTGATGATGGGAGCAACTTTTAAATTGCCTCGACTATAGTTGTTCTTAATTCTGTTCTTCAATGTGACATCGAATCATCTTAACATTCTCAACTCGGTTGTGTGTAGTTTCTGCAGTTACAGTCCAACATTCATAACCGTAACTCATTGCTGGTCGAACAACAGTTTCATACACACAGTTTATCTTTGGTGGCATTTTTAGATCACACATCCAATTAATCCAACAGCAATTTATTCGACAGATTTATTTTGGATTCCAGTTCAATTTGATTTTCAAAACACTATGATTTCAATGTCGTGTTTGTCGACTGGTTTAAAAAGCAACTCAACAACAAACTAGGCAGCTAGGGATTTATGCACCACTCTACTGAAATATTCAAATGTATAACTGCATAATTATATATTAATTATATATATATTCCAGTTGGCAAATTTCAATTATAGTTATTTGAGTTTACATTTGATGTTACATGCATAATCTGATGAGATGTCATCTGGACCAACTGCCTTATTTCACTTCATTCTTTTCACAGCATTTTTGACTACCTGTGGAATAACCGCATTGACTGGCACCATAATAGGATTTGATTCAGAAATCTGCTGATGAAAATATGTTTCGTTCAAAAGCTGATTGAAGTATTGCTTTCAGACGGTCATTTTCTAAATGTAACTTAAATCACTTTTTTCAATGTCGTTCCGCCATAGATTTTCAAATGTTTCTATTAAAATGATATTTGCTACTAGCAATCTGTGCTGAGAAGTAACAGGCTCACTAGTTATCACCTTGAAGTTTTTAAAATATTTCAAATTGAATCTATCACATAGTTAGTGTAAAATCAATTTGAGATGAGTTACTATTACATTTGTACGTTATTAGGTGTTCCTCACTTTTTACAAAGTCAGTGTTTACTATGGCCAAATTATACAAATACCATCACTCTGAGTATTACTATTGCCAAAACCATAGCCACATGACAAACATTAAAATTTAGAATTGTCTGCCTTGTCATGTGCATTTAAATCAAGCATAATCAGCATATTTTCAGTTAAAGGCTTGTAAAACCGACCCCAAAACGTTCCCAAAATTCAATATTCAGGATTGGTTGAATGTCTACTAATATCTATAAAAAGAAATTATCCCACCGTTTATACTATTTATATAGACACAACCCTTTGTTCAATGTTTCTGTCAACAACTATTACTAAACCGTTTTAGGGCCTCCACCGTTATAATAAAGTTTATGGTCATGTCCTATATATGTGACCTTGCATCCCTTCCATTTACTTTCCTGTATACAAGCTACTTGGATATTTGTATTTGTATATATATATATATATAAATATATAAATGCCAAATCTACTACCCAACTTATTGTTAATTAAATGTAACAGCTAATTTGATTTCGAGTTGTACATTAAGTTATTTAATATTAAGCTGCAGATGAATTCAACGTAAAATAAAAATAAAAAAATTTTGTACAATACTTACGGCATGGGGAAACACATCTTTTTATGTTGACGCCAATCCCGTTTCTGGCAATAAACAGAGCAATAGAAATCTCCACATCTACCACAAGTTTTAAATGTATTCTTTAAACATAATGAACATGGACCAAATTCTAAATCAGTACTACTACAAGATTCATTATTAACTGCCACTGTATTTTCTGGTAGCTTATGTTGACTTCGTATAGAACTGGATACACTAATATCACCACTGAAAAATAATTATAAGAAAAATAATTAGTGAATACTATTTTGCAATACGAGATGATAAACATACTATTAACAAAATAATACTGTCGCACATCATCTGACAGTCAGGATTAACCACAAAAGTGAATTGAATTCAGTGATCAAATGCTTGTAGTACATCCTAGTAAGCGATTGTCGTGAAACTTTGAAACTAACATCAATTCAAATATGGCTAAACTTTCAATAGCGATTGGGTTCGATTTGGAACCTAATTAGAAATTAACATCCAGAACAAATGGAATCAGACCGGTTGAAAACTGACAATATTTGGTAAGTGTATGTAGAACAATAATTGAAGTGAATAAACTGACCTGAATTGGCTTTAGAATTTCAATTCCAAAGCCAAACCAAGTCAGTTTCAATATACAAACTACGAAGAAATACGATGAAGGAAAATGGTCAAGATGATGATGATGACGATGATAATTATGATGATGATGACAATGATGATTCAAAGATGGTTCAAATAACATCGGCGGTGGGAGTCTTATGAGCACATACAGAACAATAATGAAAACCTTTATGCGGAAATGTGCATCAGTTATAATTTTTTGATAAGTTAAAATATTTTTGTATATAAAAGAATTTACAAAGACATTTGAAATTCACTCGACAAACGTACATACACCAAATAGATCACAAAGTAACTAATAAAAGAAGTAAATCACTTAAAGACGTTTTCAGTGATCCCTATTTGACTGAAGTGCGGAGGCAATGTTCCTAAAATGATTTAGTGAATCATTTAGCATTCGATTTGTGTCGGCAGAACTGAAAACACATGTTCTGGCACAAATACAAGTTGATGAAAACGTTCCTGGTTGTATTAGTTATGAAAGCAAATGATATGAAATTTAATAATGAGAAGGATACTAATAAACAGAATCAACAATATATATGCGACAGGTTTACAAAATCTGTGAACAAGATACGGTCAATGTAATTTTATGAACACATTGCACATCGGCCTCAATTTGCTATAAATTCAAACAATATTAGGGAAACTTAACAATTGGTAAGCAAACCAAAAGTACACTGTCATTCTAAGAACGGTTATTTGATGTCAAATACCAGCCCAAATGAGACGCAGCAAATAGTTGAGTTAAGTAGTTTATTGAACTACTGAATAGGCCCAAAGTTTTGTTTTGAGTTCAGAATGTCGTACATGGAATTTGGATAATATCAACATTGGACTTATTATTTGTGAAGTGTGGTTGTCAGATGTCAAAAGGATGGGTTGATTATCAAATTGTTATAAAAAGGTAACTTGAATATAGATGAGAACTGTCGTGGTATCAGCTTGCTCAATATATAACAGGACGGTGTCAGGTCTGGTGGGCCTATTATATCAATACATTACTCAATTGAATGGCAAACATTATTATATATGCATTTTGTCGGCTTTCAAGTATTGATCGTAGTGTTGTAAACAACATTTGAAGTTTATAGAATACAGTCTAAATTGATAAACATAATCCGGGTATAGAGCACCAAATTTAGGGTAGAATTGGTAATATTTTGGCCAACTATATGTTGTGTATTGGAAGTTTGTCAATGTTATAGAAATTATTTGACAGCAGATGGTCGTGCTGTAAAGAAGTTGCAAAACTAATTGCTTGGAAGTGATAAATAATATTATGGATGCATCATGAACACACTTAAAATTAACTTAAA
>JANSTX010013554.1:5256-21044 GCA_027564355.1 Penthetria funebris
TGTTGTTGTAGCTGCTGATGTTGTTGTTGCTGCTGTTTTAAAGTAGATGGTGAATTATAATAATCATAAATTTGTTCAATTTGACCAGGTGATGAACTTGATTTTATATCATCATTTTCACTTGACAATATTGTTGATAATAAATTTTGAGTTTTTTTTGGTGTACTAGTAACGGGTGGATCATCAATTGTTGAATTATATAATGATTGAATGGGAAAGGATATTGGTGATGATGGAGAACGTAATGGGTTTGGTGTAACAATAGGTGATGTAGGTAATATTGGTGTTGGTGATGCGGAAATTATTGAAGTTTTTATATTGGGTGAAAGTGGCATTGTTGTTAATGTGATAGCTGCAGATGATATATCTGATTTTGGAATAGGAGATATTTGTGACTGATTTGATGATGATAATAAAGTATTAACAGATAATGATTGATTTAAAATATACGATGTATCATTTAATATATTTATTGTTGGTGATATACTTGTAGATCGATTTGATAAAGGTAAAAAATGTGGATATGCATAAGGAGAGGATGGTGTTGGAGATGTTGGTGATAATGATCTTGTAGCTACTGCTGGTGGCTGTACAGATGAATGTTCATGATTCGGTGAATCTCGAACGGAATTAACTTCATTATTAATAAGATCCTCTGAATTGCACATATTATTTGTTAAAATAGGTGACGACGGTGACAAAGGCCTGGTACTAATAGATGGTAAAATAGGTAAATGATTGGCTAAATTTCCATTTAATTCAACATCTATTGCTGTTAATTCTTCGGCATTTTTGTCCAACATCATTGTTTCAATTAATTTTAAATTATTAAATTCTTGTTCGGATAATTTTGAAATATGTGTTAATGTAGTTTTATGTAAACTGAGACCATTTTGTGTACGAAATGTTTTATTACAAATGGTACACAAATGTGATTGAATGGGCATTAAGAAATTTTGTGATTTTCTTGATTTACTTTTTGATTTCAATAAAATTGATTTTCTAGCACGACGTTTTTTTCGCCCACCTTTCACCACTATCGATGTATCTGTTGAAAAACTTGTATAAACACTGCTTATATCATCTTCAAGATCCATATCCACAACATCGGTATTTGTATTATCATCACCTTCTTCTAATGAATCAATAAATTTTTGTGATGATGATGGTGTTGCGTTTGTTGTTATTATTTCGGATGATGATTTTATTGGTGCATTCGATGTTACTGTGCCCAATGGTTCTTCTGTTAATGTTATTATTTCATCAATTATTCCTATATTTGTTGGATTATCATTTGTTATAGCTGCAAATGATTGTTCATTTAATTTATGTACAATTTTATGTTCAAGATTTTCATTTACTGTTGTTATTAAGGCACTAAAATTGTTTTCAATAAACGTTTCGGAAAGTTCAATAATTGGCGGTGAATCATCATCAGCATTACTAAATTCATCTGAATTTAATATTTTATTATTTAAACTTTTTGCAATTTCTGCTAAACATAAATCTTCATCCGATTCTGTATTAAGATCATTATTATTGTCACGGATTTTATTAACGATATCCAAAAGCATTGAATCTTGTGATTCATAATTTGGTATTGTAATTGATGACATTGATGGTGATGATTGAGGAATGATTTTATTATTTTTATTTTGGTCGTCGTCGTCGTTGTCGTCATCATCAACAATAATAATAAATGGACATTGTTGTGGTGGTAATGCGGGCAGTAAAGGTGATCTTGTAGATGATGGTGTCATTGGTTTATCAATTGTATAATTTATAGTCTCATCAGTTTCTAATAAATTTGTTTCGTTATCGATAAGAAAGCCAGTATTTAAATTATTTGATGTTTCTAAATTATTATCTTCGATAAAATTTTTATTTGAATTTATAATTTTATTGTTATTTTTCAATGTTTTTGATAGAGGTAATGGTAAAACTGTAGATGATGTTGATTTCATGTTAGATCGTCGTCTTAATGACCCAATTTTACGAATATTATTAAATAAATCATTTGTGGAGACCTTTGTAGTAGTTGTTGTTGTTGTTGTTGTTGTTGTTGTTGTTGTTGTTGTTGTTGTTGTTGTTGTTGTAGTTGTTGATGATGCTGATGGCGTTGTTGTTGATGTCGTTATTGTTGTTGATATTGATGCTGTTGTTGATGATGTTATTGCTGTTGCTGTTGTAGATGCTGTTTCTAATGAAACCATTTTATTCATTGATTGAAGTAATAACTTTTGATTTTTATTAATAAATATATTTGAAATTGGTATAAATTCTTCAGAAGATGGTGTACAACAGTTAATTGGTGAGGTTATTGAATTAATTACTGTTGTAACTGTTGGTACAGACAATGTTGTCATAACCGATTCGGTTATTAATGGCATTACAATTGTTGATGATGATGTCAATATTTGTTGCTTTGCTTCAGGTATTTTTTCAAGAAATAAATTTCCAGACTCTAATGTTGTCATTGTTGAAACTGTTGTTGATCCTATTATTGAAACTTTATTACTATTATCAATATTAATATCATTACTAATTTTAAAATTACTAAGTGACAAAATGCTTGGTCGTAATAGAGGTTTTTTCGGTATAATATTATTTTTTAAACTATTATTTAAATCATTATTAGATATTGCATTGTCATCAACAGTTGTGTCAACATTATCTATGTTACTTATCAATGTTTCATCATTAATATTTTTGATTTTACTTTTATTTTTGATTTTTTTCATAGACAACTTTGTCAACAGTCTTTTTGATTTCTTTTTAATTTGTGAAAATATTTTTTTCTTATGAAAACAATTACTTTCCGGTAACATTACAGCATCACCGTTAGTTGCCGGTTTATCAGATATAATGTCATTATTTGATTCCGATTCCCATCTTGGTGACATAAATGGTGCTCTTATTGGACTTCTTACATTTGTCTCAAAAGTATTATGAAATTTTTGTGACTTTTTCAATACATTAACAATTAATTTTGGTTCTAAATTTCGATATTCTTTAATAAATTCTTTCGATTTTATTATGTCATTATTAGCATTACTGATACTATTCTTATTGCCAGTTATGTTAACAGTACCAAAATCAACTGTGTTAATATTATCAATGGTAGTTGATGCATCAGAAGAAGTACATGTTTTAAATAATAATGGTGAATTATTTCGAGATTCAATTGTTGACGTTGTAAAATCATTTATAATTTGAGCAACTAAATCATTAACAAGAATTTTCGGTTGTTGTACACTATCTAGTAATGATTTATTATTAAGGGTGGATAATGAATTACGTTGATGATTTGTTGTCGTCATTGTTTTATTTGAACGTCTCTTGGATCGTGGTAATTTACTGCTTTTTTGTTTATTTCTTGATTTGATTGGTGTTAATGATATTGTGGTTTCTGTTGTCGACAATATTGGTGCTGTTGCATTTGCAAATAACATTGATGGTGATGGTGACAATGATGATGATGTTAATATTACAGATGTTGAAGTTGTTGTCGATGTTATTATTGTTGTATTTACTGTAGATATTATGGTTGTGGATATGGGTACAATCGATGATAATATTGGTGACGTTAATATGTCTTTCAATTTTATTGTTGGTGTTAAATGTGACATAATTAATTGCTGTTTCAATTTATCAATTTTAGGTTCTGCAGTTTTTACAATTTCATTAAATAACTGACCAGTTTTACTATTCAAAGTTTCGTCACTGTTTTCATCACTTTTACTGAATTGTAATTTTAATGCTTTCTTTTCTTTTACATTTCTTGTATTCATTTTTAATGTTACCCTCTTATTGAATTGTTTTGTATTCAGTTTTTTTATCATTACAGAAGTATCAATAGATTTGTCTTTAATATTAGTTGTATTTTTAATATTATCCTTTATATCAATAGTATTTATGATAGTAGCATTAATTTCTTTAATATTAACAGAATTAGTCGATGCATCACGATTTGGACAAATTGTTTTACGTCGTGTACGAATAGACGTTTCATTATTTTCAAATGAACTGCTTTCAGTATTAACATCATTTTCATCATTACTAGGAACTCGTTTTTCTTCAAGATTATTAACAATTTTTAATGAATCGTTTAATGTTTTTCTACGTCGATTAATTTTTTGTCTTTTATTGTTCATTGATTTATTATTATTTATAGTGGAAGTTATGGTTGCGGTGATGTTGGTTTCGGTGGTTGTTGTGGTTGCGGTTGGTGTAGTTGCGGCGGTTGTGGTGGTTGCGGTGCTAGTAGTTGCGGTACTGATGGTTGCGGCAGTAGATGTTAGGGTGGTGGTTGCAGTGAGGATGGTTGTTGAAGTGGTTTTCTTGATATCATCAATTTCATTTTCTAACGAAACTAATAATTCATTATCTTCAAGACTTGTATCTAAATCAATCATAGCTTCTTTTGGTATACAAGCTGTTCGTCGTTTTGGTGGTGGCGTATTCGATAATGTATTCGATAATAGATTTTCACTTTTTTCAAAAGATAAATCATGTAAAAGTTTTAATTCATCGATACGTGTTTTATCAACTTCTTTAAAACTTTCTAACAATTGATCGGCTAAAATTTGTGTTAGCTCATTTTTTCTGCGTCGTTTTTGTTTGGGAATATTATTAATTTCAATTTTTTCTGTGGTTACTTCAGAAGGGGTTGTTACATTGTTGTTCATTGGTGATTTTATTTCTTGATCATAAGATTGTTCCGTATGTTTTTCTAGATGCTGTTGTTGTACTTTTTCTTGTTGTGGCACTTTAATTTGTTGACATAATTTATTTTGTTGAACCAAATCTTCAGATTGTGGCAGTGCTTCATTGTCTTGTTGTTGTTGTTGTTCGTGTTGTTGTTCTTGTTGTGGATGTGAGTGCAACTCAAAAATTTGTTGTTCATCTATTGATTGTAATTCTTCACTTTTCGACGAATATTGACGTTCATCAATAGTTAAACATAATTTATCAATTGATTCATTCGAATTTGATTTCGATAATGTATTTTCATTAAACATATTATATTGATCAATATTGGATAGTGTTGTTGATAATTTTATGTCGGCCACAAAACCTAATTCAGGATCCCATGGAAGTAATTCTTCATCATCACTGGATTCGAATATTTTTGTTGGTTTATTAATTTTTTTATTAAATTTATTTGAAATATTATTTATGTTATTGGATTTAAAACCTTTTTTTCTAAAATTTGATTCATCATTTTTGGTTCTATTTTTAGGGATGTTAATTTTTTTACATTGTTTATTATTGTTATTAGTAATAGTAGGTGAGTCATGTTGTAGCTGTTGTTGCTTGTGTTTATCATCTTCAGGATGTTGATCTGTGTTAATTTCTAATAAAGAATTGTGCAACACATTATTTACTACACGAGTTTTGATATTTTCTAATTTATTCTGTTCATTTTCATCATTATTTTCAATGAATGTATTTAATAAATTTGCCTCAATAATATCGCAGTCTAATAAATTCTCATTTTTTATGTTATCCTGAAATTCTTTCTTATTTTTCTGACTTCTTAGTTGTTTATTTCTTTTTGAATTCATTGCCAGAATGTTACTAAAATTTTTTTCAATTATACTCTTAAAATTTTTATTTAATTTTCTAATTTTTCCTTTTTTCAAATTTGAATCATTAGTTTTGACAGTAAGTTCTTTTGATGATGATAGCATTTCTGAACATTGTTCAGTGATAATCATATTATCACTAATATTTATTTGTTGCTCTAAATTTACACTATTTACAGTGGTCATTTGTTTCTCATCATTATTTATCAGATTGTCATTATCTTTAACAAAAATTTTAATTTTTTCACTATTTCCATTGACTGTTACAATGTTGCCAATATTATTTTGGTCATCCAAAACAATGTTGTGATTATTGACACTATTTTTTACATCCCCAATGACATCATTATTAATTTCATTTGTATTCTTAATAGGTGTTAAAATTTCATTATTTACTGATATTATTTCCGTTGATATTTCGTCATTCGGTACTATTTTATTTGAGTGAATTTCATTTGATGATATAATTTCAGATGATAGTGCAATTTTATTTGATGTTATTTCATTTATCACAACATTTTTGGAAACGTTATTCATATTACATCCAAGTAGTAAATTTGGTTCATTTTCAATAATAAATGGAACACCAAATTTTTCTTGCAATTTATCTGTTAACATTGCAATACAATCGGTTAATTTTCTTGTACGTTTTCTAAATATATTTGGTTTATTGATAATTTCCGGTGGTGGTGGCTTCAACACTATTGGTGGTTTAGATACATTATCTTTTTCATTATTTGATAAATCAATAGGTAATGGATTAATATTGTTTTCGATGTGATTTAATTGAATTATTTGAGAATTTAATGGTTGTTGAATATTATTGATCGTAATTTCTTTCTGATTTTCATCTAAAGATAAAATATTTAAATTTTTTAATTGATCATTTTTCGACGGCTGTTGTTGAACGTCAAATAAAACAGATTGTTGTTCAATTAATATTGCTGTTTGTTGGATATTATTCTTATTTGCTATATCATCCACATTTGATACGATTATTTCATCATCACAGTTGATATTATTATCTTTTTTTAATTCATTTGCATTGAATTTAATAGATGAAATAGTTGTCGTACAACTGGAATTATCAATTATTAATTTAGGACCATTATCAGTTTTATTGTTAATATCATCTGTACAATTTTGTACACCATCATCTCCTATAATTTTATCAGTACTTTTATTAATCATATTTCTTTTAGATTTTCTTTGAAAACTAAATCTATTCTTTAAATTTCTGTGATTTTTTGTTAATATGTTGTTATCATTTGATTGCATTTTATTATCAATCAAATCCTTATACTGTAAATTACTAATTGATGTAGCAGTTGTAATAGTAGCAGAACTAGTAGCAAATGTAACATTAGTAATATTATTATTGGTAGTAGTACTTGTTGTCGTTGTTGTAGTAACCGTACTTATAGTATTAGCAATTTTATCTAATTTAATATCATCTTCATCGGAAGGTGTAACTTCATTTCCATTTTTTGTTGATAATGGACATCGAAATGTGTTTGCCATTTTTGAAACAATACGTTTTGTTTTACGTCGCATAACTTTTAATAAATTATTTTTACTAATTTTTTCATTTAATATTGTTGTGTCTACTTCGATTTTTTCACTAGATAAATTCAATGACGAACGTGTCTTACGGCCAGCTAAGGTGTTCATAAGTTGTGAAAGTGGTTGTTGTTGAACAACATTATCAACATTACGTTTCTTTTTCAATGTTATATTCTTACCAATTGTATTTACTGTTGTATTGGCTGATATAAATTTAAAATTACGATTTTTTAATGAAATGTGTTTATTTGTTAACATTTGCTTATGTGTGGCAGTTGTTGATATTACATTTGATGTTACCGATGATGTTGATAATGTTGACGATGATTCTGATGATGATGATATTGTTCGAACAATAGTTTTTTTGGCCATAAAATTGCGATTACGTTTAATTGAAAGATTTGGAAATATTTGACGACTAGCACGTTTGGCTGGTAAATTTTCTAACATTCGTTGAATTGATTCGGCTGAAATATAAAAAAAAACAAATAGGAAAAAAACATGAATTTATTTTAATAATTTTAAATTAAAATTATTTTAAAATTTATTTAAATTATTACGATATGTGTGTGTTATTTAAAAAACAAAAATATTTAGTATGTAATTAAATAAAAAAGTTTTGAGGATGCTACCTCGAATACTACCAACTTATTCATGTCAAGGAATGAATGCCACCTGCCACCTGCACGTTAAGATAAATATTTTGGAAAGAAATTATTGTCTATGAAATCCTCTACGTATTCCTCACCTTGATCTTTGCGATAAGCCACACAAATATTGTACAAAGAATAATGAAAATAATCAAGGCAATAAGAGGTTAAATAAATATTTATTTTAAAATCATCAACGAAATTTATGTTAAACTCCATTCTAAGGAAAACTACCAGAAGATTGCCGATGTACATTTATAGTACATACATGAAAATTAAAGTCATTATTTCTGGAATATTAAAACATTCTTATTTCTAAACAGAAGTTTGCTAACCATCATACTCGTACATAACCTTACCATCCTTTATAGATGATTCAACGTAGTGATAGATTATAATATGTTTCTGTTACTATTTAATACAGTTTTTTCTGCAATAGTCAGTGCCACTTATGAAAGAAAATTCTAAATGATTAAAATTAATTTCAATAATTTGAGTTATAGTTATTTGTGTACTATTTCATTTAATTATATTGTGCGCCACAAATCATTAAACCATTGGATCGAAGGTACAGTTAGAAGAATGAACTATTTTTTTCCATAGCTGAATACCCAGAATATCCAGTGAATTTTGTATACATTTGTATACAGTATTGCAATAAAATCCAAAGCCAATCATCTAACACCTTGTCTAACACATTTGGTATAAGTAAATTCTATTAATTATTGTGAATTTTATAGATTCTAAAGTAGCAATCGATTAGAAGTTCGGAATACCAACACGTCTAAAATTATCAGTCCAACTCTTTGGAATTATTTTGCTAAAAATCTACAATGGAATGATCACATAATACAATGTTTATCATTTCAGACAATCAGAAAAATGTAAACAAATTTTTGTTTTGTACATCTTTAAGTTTGATTTGGAGAATTCACAAAACAAATTCAATAAAAAGTGTTTTTAATAATGTCAAAAAACAAAAATGATTAAAGCCAATAAAATTTAATGTTAACAGAAAATTTTTAACAACAAAAACAATGCATTATTAAAAAAAAAAAAAAAATCCCATTCATTTCAAAATAATTTACATATTTTTGCTATGTTCATGACATAAATATTTATTTACAATATTCAAAGTATTCAATAGCTTACCATCACTTGGACGTGGTTTTGGTAATTGTGGTTCTCTAAAATGTTGTGACGTAGAACTATTAGATGCCTCACGATCACCACTCTCTTTCTTTACTCGACCAACTGCAGCCTTACGGAAATTATTAATTTGTCTATTCTGACGCCGGCGTCTAGAACCAAAATAACGATATTTAATATTATGTCGTTTCTTTGCTAATAACCAAGCATAATCATTAGTACAATCCAATAAATGACGATATAAATCTAATGTTCCATTACATATACGATTACACTTTGTACATGATTTACGTTTATCAATTGTCGCTACTGTTGTCGTCGCTTCCAATTCTTCACCACCACTATTGTTATTACTACTGCTACTACTACCTTTAGAATTTCGTGAATTTGAATCTGTAGTATCGAATGAATCACTTTTTGAAATACTTGCCGCAAATGACACTAAACTATCCATTGAATCATCAGCACATAAATTATCTTTTATTGTTTTATTTAATTCAAGATTATTTTGTCTTTTATATTCGGTGTGCTTTTGTAATGCTGATTTTGGTATATAAAAATGTTGATATAAATTACCATCAATTAATTCTTTACCAACAATTTCATAGTGTGTAGAATGGACATAAGGATGAACAAATATTTTATGTTCATCAAGTAATTTAAGTGTATCAAATTTGGCACCACAACCAAAACATATGTAACATCTTGGTCTTGCCCATTCACCACTTAAAACAATTTTTGTACATGATGTCTCCATTGAATGATCCTTTCTTGATAAATTTAATAATTCAAGAAAATTATCGTTACGTTGACATATTGTGGTGGTGGTGGTGGTGGTGGTTGCCACCTGTTGTTTAATTGGAGTTGATGGTTGTGATAAATTTACAGACACATTTCCATATTCATCGTCAATTGTTACATTTTTAATAGTTCTTTGATCATTTTGTTCTAAATTAATTTTTGGTAATATTCTTGTATCAAGTATGGTATTGAGTTGGTCGACAAGTTTACGCTTTTCATTACGAGCTGCCTCACTAATATCCGACTGTAAATATTGTTCATCATTTGTTATGTTAAATTCTTGTCTACTAACTGCTTCATGTTTTGTACGCATTGTTAATTGTGTCCACATATCTAATTTTGATAAATCTCTCATACCGGCTATAGGTTGTTTAATTTTCTTTACAATTTTACCACCCTCATTAATATATTTATACTTTTTAACACAATCCCATTTCCATTTCCATGAATTTTTTGTTATTGGTTTTTTAATTTTTCCAGCCGATATTGGATCGGCACCATACTGTTGTGCTGTCAATAATGTTGGAAATGCTGTTAGTGCTGCCAAAGTTGTTGCTTCATGTATTTCATTGTCAGACAGAATAGGACCTTTAATTAGGGTACTTCTTACAGTTGGTACAACACCAACTGGACTTAATGGGCTCGGTGACATTGGTCCACTGGCCAATTTACCGTCCAAATGACAACTTAAATTTTTTCTTACATTTAAATTAACTGTTTCATAAAAGTCATTATCAAATGTACTACTGCTAACTGTTTCCGGTTTATTATTGATCACACGACTTAAACTAAGCTCATTTGTATCCATTGTTGCAATTGTATTAATTGTTGTTCGAGTATTTTTACTGCGGGTAGTACGTAGATTTGGTGTTTCTGCTCGATTATAAGCATCTGTACCGGTTCGACGATTTTTTGGTCCTTTTCGCATACGCGGTGTTCTATTTTGTGCAATACCAAGACGTGACAAAATTGTTTCTTCGTTTCGAATAATTTGTTTTTTCTTTGTATTTGACATATTTTGCGTCGTCAATTTTGATTGTCTACGACTACTCCGTAAATATGGTTCATCATGAGTTTTAATATTTTCATTCAATAAATCATCATTATCAAATTCATCACCAAAATCAACTTCAACAATTAGTGGTGTTGTCAATGAACTATCATATGAAGATTTTGATTGTACTAAATCTTTTATTACATCCACTTTCTTTTTTCGATCACATGTAGATGATGTACTGTTGATATTACTGCTATTATTGCTGTTAATCGGTTTTGGTAAAATTTCATCATTATGTTTATGCAAGAAATGTAGTTGCAAACTATCTTCGCATGAAAATCGAATCATACATTTTTTACAAGCAAAATATTTTTCCGAATGTACATCTATTAAATGTTCAAAAAGTGATAATAAATTATCAGATACCAATGATGTTATTTTGCCACTGCTACAATATGAACAGCCAGTAAATGTGGTTGATGATGATGTGTTAGTGATACGTGAACTCAAACGACGTCCTTCAGTTGCTTTATGAACACGTTCCGAGTGTTTTGCACGTAATTTCTGACTTGAAAATGATCTATCACAATATAAGCATAATGATTTATTGCCAGCAATAATAGAGTTGTTTTCATCAATTTTCGACGAAACTGAAATCTGATTTTTTTGCGCTATTAATGAATCAAGAATGCCACTTAATCGTATTAATGGTACACTACATAAAATAACATTATTATTATCATTATTAATATGATTACTATGATTATTATTATTATTATTACTATTATTATTATTATTATTATTGTAATTATTATTATTATTATAAGTATTAATATTATTGCTGGTGGATATAATCTTTTTTTCTGACTGACTGTCTGGTTCCATACATTCTTGCAACCATGCTGTTGACTCTTGTGGATCGTATTTCTTAGTCGAAATTAAATTTACGTTTGATGGCACTGAATTTTTATCACTATTTTCGATTTGAACACATTCATTACTTTTACTTTTTATTAATTTAACATAACTTGGTTCACATATATTACTACCGACACCAGTACCAGTAATTAATATTTTTTTATCCAAATGATTTATATCACTTCTCAGTCTTGAAATCTCAGCATTTTCTACACTTAAACGTTCTGAACGTCTTCTAATAGTTCTTAAATTCAATCCATCTAATGGTATAGGTAAAGATGATGTATTTGTATTTTGTAGTTCTTTATTTGTTGCAAATAATTGTGTTGAGCTCACAGTCGTTCTTTCTAAGCAACTTGATGAACTTCGATGAACCATTTTTTGTCACCTGAAATAATTAAAAATTATAGTTACTAAACTGTAATATTTAGTTCAAATTCTAGAGATTATTGTAATGAAAAGACTAATTGGCTCACATCTAGGTTACTGAACATATAGGTACCTAAAACGTGGTGTGACCAGACATGTCATACAATATATGTCAATGTCTGGGGATATGATTGAAGCATAAAAGAGGGTCGAGTTTGTCAACTAAGCGAAACGTACGCCATCAACTAGGTAGCGTCATCAAATAGGTACTGAATTTATTGATGATGATTGAAATGAGAACATCAACAGTATATAGGTTTACAAGAATCAAAAAAAATTTTGGTTCTGCATTTGAATTTTTCAGTTTTTGAAATAAACATAACCATCGGTTTAAAAATGCTATAGTTAGAGTTTGACCAAATTTGTAGTCCTGATGATTCGCACCAATTAGCATTATAATTGAGCTCAACAATTAATCAGATACTTTTTAATATCAACTATTTAATATATAGGACTTCAACAATTTCTTGTAGTTTACTATTTACAGAACTGGATGTAATACAACGAAAATTTAAAGTGTATCCTTGTCTTTCAATCATAAATAAATAATCGCCTATAGAAATTAAGTGAAACAGAAAAGTCTCGGAAAGTCCAATTAATGAAATATTTGATTTAGTTTGTCTATTAATGAGGTATCAAAAGCAGTATATACCTATTTTACAGCTACTACAAACATCACATTATGGCAGAGGTAAGCAAAGATATCATTTTACATAAATTGCATATAGAATTTAAGGTTGAAGTTGAAAAAATGGTTGAATATTAGTTCATATTTAATCAAATGATATTAATAAAAAACTACTTATTTTATAAAATTGAATATATCTGTGAAGATATTGGTCCATTGATGTATGTGGAAGCTTGCAAATTTCAAGTATAAATAGTATAATTTTATTTATATGTAAAAAAAAAATATGCAGTTCCATATGAACGATTATCCAGGATTAGTATAAGTATTATCCTGAGAGATGTCCAGACAAAAAGAAAAAAAAAACAATATCTGCCTAGTTTGTCGATTAAGTAAAAAAAAAAAAAATACCTCACCAACAGCTAATGATTTATGTATCACACTCTATTGACCTATTTATTCGGTTGTAGAACAGGACAATTATTATATGATTTGATATATTTTCCATCCATTCAATTACACACAGCTGTACATCACATGGATCTATATGGTGACACTACGTTGTTACTTTATCATTTATAATATACGTGTAACATGAAACAACAATAATTAAAGTTTACCTATTGGGAAGAGTGGAGCATGAATCACTAGCTACGGAGTAGTTGTTGAAATATTTTTTTAAACCTGTCGAAAAACACGTTATTAACAAAAAAAAAAAAAAATAGGACATATATTGTGATCGAATTAAAGGTAACGCCAATAGCACATACATTATTGAATTATACAATCACACACTGAGAATCAAATGCAACATTTAATACTACACATGTGTGTTAAAAATGGTTAATGTAACATTAAAGTGTTAACCAGTGCACTCATGTGGTGTGGTAAAGTTTGATGATGATAACTTTGCGTTTTGTTACATATTTTTGTTGATAAATGATACATTTTCGATTGAATAGCTAATACAATTTAAGCAATTTTATATCTAATTATGATTGGTGACATATTGGCTTGCACATCATGATCTCCGTGTTACTAATTTATGGAAGATAAATTTTGAGATTCAGATATAAAATTTGATTGAATAAAATTCCCGACGGGATGTGCATTATAATTTAGTTTAATAAACAATTGTTGAACATTACTAACAATTGTTACTTCCAATAATTAAATTGGGTAATATTTGGTTAATTATAAATAATTTATAAATTACAATATTTTTGTCAATATTGTCCCCTTTAAATTTCGATTAAATATTTTATAAACTTAGGTATTTTAAGATACTAATTTACTTTATTTTATCTGTTTGTCTACAGTTTCTGTTAAGCTAATAACCTTTTTTTTTTTAAAGTAGTACCTCTTTCATAGTTTGTTAATTCCTTTCCAAGAAAATACATTTCCAATATTGTGATTACTTTGAATTGAATTATTTATATAAAGTCATGTGTGTACAATTAGTTTGTAGTACGCTATCAAACTCTGTAATACTTTTTCTTATTTATAATGTTTTATAATGCTAGAAAAAGGTATACAATTATTTAAAAAAATTACCTGCTTCCAGGTACGAAGTAAGTTAAGTACTAACTAACCAATTTACTAAATAAAAGAATATCATATAATAAATGAAACTAGTGGAACACCATTCCGTTTATCCAATCTTATTTTTATATTCTTTGAATTTTTAAAATATTTTCAAATTAATTAGCGCACCAATTGACAAAACAAAAACAAAACGTTAAAAACCAGGAAATAATTTTTGATAAAAATTTTTATATACACAAAAAAAAAAATTACCCAAAATATTTTCACTAGGCAAAATGGCGCTTGCTGGACACCCAACCACGGCCAACAAAAGGCGTAGCCTTTGTCAAACCAACACAGCACTTCTTTTGTGTACTTATCCGAATATACTGATATTAATCCATCATAACCAAATTTCACACATCATTTTATAAAACTTTATAAATTTTAGTATATTGCACTTATTGTACACATTTTTAGTAAAAATGTACTTCACAAAAAAAAAAAAAAAAAAACCTATACAAAACGAAATAAAATTTTCTCGTCGGAATGTTTTTGTTATGAAGAACAGAAAAGATCGAAAAAACAATAAGTCCTTATTATATACATTTTATAATAAAATAAAAACTTAAAATTAATATGAAATTAATTAATAATTGTATTATTTACAATTAAGATATATAAATATCAACTTATTTAGGCATTTTATACACTTTTTATTCAATAACTTTCAATAATAATTATCGGCGACACAAACACAAGTAACAAAAAACATAGTATTTATTCATTTTGTTCATTTTACTTCACTCATGAATGCAAACAATATTTGAACACCGCTGTAATTAAAATTTAAACATTTTAAGTGACATCTGTTGATCGTCAACTTCAATATTCATTTTCGAATTGTAATGGCACGAATCAATTTGAATAAAAAAGGATGTGGGTATTTTAATATTAAATAAGTGAAAATATATGTTTATAATAATTGAATGCGGAAAGTTACGTATACTTTAAAAATTTTACATTGTCCCTGTATACATTCTATCTGACTATTATTACTGATATGGTTATCCTAACTTTAATTAATCCTGTTTGAATTTATTCAGCATTCCAACCAGATAAGGAGCCTATTTCTGTATACAAGGAAACTGTTTCAGTGTCAAGATATCTGTTTCAGAAAGTGGTCCACCTTCATCAATTTATTCACCTTTGACCGGAAGAAATATACATGTATCATTGCCAAAACAATCTTACCAGCATTACACCATATCGGAACTAATGTTGGAACGTCTATATATTTGATTCTTTGTGCATATGCATTGAGTGCTATGTTATAGTTTCTAAATCACTGTTATACTAACATGTTTCTGGTACAATACAGTAATGGAAACCCTATCAATTTTTTTATATATATATATATATATAGACTTTCTAGATTGTCATCAGAATATGCCTGCAGATATATGATAATCTTATCTTAACTACCTTAAATACCTTATTGATCAATTTCACGTAAATTTGATTATAGAAATAATATGCCT